>JBANSL010000167.1:0-79668 GCA_037127255.1 Persicaria tinctoria | reverse complement strand
ATTATACAAATGAATAATGCGCAATAAGTAATCGAATAAAAACACAATCTCAATATTTGAATGAGCACCCAAATTCAGTAATTGATTATACATACACTAATAACTCATCAGAAACAACCTATACTAATTGAAATCAAACACAACATAATTGATTATTGCCCTATAACATCTACAACCTCATTTGACTCGATTCCTTGTACTCGGATAAACTATGCTTATAATGAACCCTCCTTGGTCGTACACCTCGAGTACAAACGAAACTAATTAAGTACAAACGAAACTAATTAAATGAAAATACATGCATCCATTGAATTGCACGCTTTCTCGACCGTAGATGAACACAACGTCGCGCTTCTCTTCCTCTACTCAACGATCGACCAGGAACATGAATTTGATCTAAACTCTGTAACTTCAATTACAATAACGTACTAACTAGTTTTTAGGAAATTATGGATTACAAAATCTTCCCAAATCAAATTATGCTATCAATTAGGGTTTTTTCTTTTAAAAAAATTGCAAACGTGGCCCACTTTCCAGAATTTGGATCTCAACTCCCATTCATGTTAAGCACGCGCCCGTGAGGAGAAAGTGAGGCAATTCCATCAAGTGGGACCCACTGTTTTTAATTATAAAAAAAAAAGTGTAATTTTCTTTGCCATCCATTTTTATAAATCAACGCTCAGGATGTGTTCACATGTTACTTAATAAGGCTTGAGTACATATGATCTTCTCTATATATATATATGTATATATATATATATATGTATGTATATATATACACACACACATTGCCACTTTTTATTTACAAATTATGCACAAAGATTGATCATTTCAAAGGCACTCCTTGGCTCTCTTAGTAATTAACATACATGAACATGATCATTTATATTGTAAATCATAAAGAATGCATGAAATGCATGGTACAACCACTCAATTCTGACTAGATTTGCTTTAATATTGATCTAATATTGTAACTGTAAGCATGTATAATTGCCTTTTGCAAACACATAATGAAATGCAAAGGGCATTTAATCCCTTTTTTTTAGTGCATTTCGATTGGACTCAACAACTTTATATCTTGATCGGGTATCGTGTGATCCATTTAAAGTTGACTCTCCCACTCACAAGTGACTCAATGTTTCTAAGATGATTCAAACTCCAAACCTATTGACATGAGATTTATCCCTATAACCACGTACTACTCCAACTTGAAAAGAGTCGATTTTTTTTACGGTAGGCAAGAAGCAAATCGACAAAGCGATTTTAAAGGCATCTAAAAGATGGCTTGATAAACCCTATGAAGAGAATCGTCAATAAAAAGAAAAAAAAAATTACAATTACTTGAATCTATATATAACCTTAATTTAGAAGAATTTGCTTACGTGTCAGTCTTAGAGGAGTTTTAGGAATATTGACCAATTACGTTTTTTTCCTTGATTTTTTTATTTCTCCTTTTTTCTATTAATTTTTTTTAATCCTTCATTCTCTTTTATTCTTAACATATTTACTAACAATCGATATATAACCTTAATTTAGAAGACTTTGCTTACGTGTCAATCTTAGAGGAGTTTTAGGAATATTGACCAATTATGTTTTTTTCCTTGATTTTTTTTATTTCTCCTTTTTTCCATTAATTTTTTTTTAATCCTCCATTCTCTTTTATTTTTAACATATTTACTAACAATTGAGCTTAATTCAAAACATTGAATTCAATCTAATATAACCATTAGGCTTAACTCATATTTATGTACTAACTATCTATATATAACCTTAATTTAGAAGAATTTGCGTACGTGTCAATCTTAGAGGAGTTTTAGGAATATTGACCAATTATGTTTTTTTCCTTGATTTTTTTTATTTCTCCTTTTTTCCATTAATTTTTTTTAATCCTCCATTCTCTTTTATTTTTAACATATTTACTAACAATTGAGCTTAATTCAAAACATTGAATTCAATCTAATATAACCATTAGGCTTAACTCATATTTATGTACTAACTATTGAGCTTAATTCAAAACATTGAATATAATTATTAGTTGTGACACATCTATATATCTATATATTACCTTAATTTAGAAGACTTTGCTTACATGTCAATCTTAGAGGAGTTTTAGGAATATTGAGCAATTATGTTTTTTCCTTGATTTTTTTATTTCTCCTTTTTCCATTAATTTTTTTTAATCCTCCATTCTCTTTTATTCTTAACATATTTATTAACAATCTATATCTATATATCTATATCTATATATAACCTTAATTCAGAAGACTTTGCTTACGTGTCAATCTTAGAGGAGTTTTAGGAATATTGACCAATTATGTTTTTTTCTTGATTTTTTTATTTCTCCTTTTCTCCTTTTTTCCATTAATTTTTTTTAATCCTCCATTCTCTTTTATTCTTAACATATTTACTAACAATCTATATCTATATATCTATATATAACCTTAATTTAGAAGACTTTGCTTACATGTCAATGTTAGAGGAGTTTTAGGAATATTGACCAATTATGTTTTTTCCTTCATTTTTTTATTTCTCCTTTTTTCCATTAATTTTTTTTAATCCTCCATTCTCTTTTATTCTTAACATATTTACTAACAATCTATATATAACCTTAATTTAGAAGACTTTGCTTACATGTCAATCTTAGAGGAGTTTTAGGAATATTGACCAATTATGTTTTTTTCCTTGATTTTTTTATTTCTCCTTTTTTCCATTAATTTTTTTTAATCCTCCATTCTCTTTTATTCTTAACATATTTACTAACAATCTATATATAACCTTAATTTAGAAGACTTTGCTTACATGTCAATCATAGAGGAGTTTTAGGAATATTGACCAATTATGTTTTTTCCTTCATTTTTTTATTTCTCCTTTTTTCCATTAATTTTTTTTAATCCTCCATTCTCTTTTATTCTTAACATATTTACTAACAATCTATATATAACCTTAATTTAGAAGACTTTGCTTACATTTCAATCTTAGAGGAGTTTTAGGAATATTGACCAATTATGTATTTTTCCTTGATTTTTTTATTTCTCCTTTTTTCCATTAATTTTTTTTAATCCTCCATTCTCTTTTATTCTTAACATATTTACTAACAATTGGGCTTAATTCAAAACATTGAATTCAATCTAATATAACCATTAGGCTTAACTCATATTTATGTACTAACTATTGAGCTTAATTCAAAACATTGAATATAATTATCAGTTGTGACACATCACATTTTAATGCATGATTCAGATTTCAAAATTTCTAAAAAAGTTACAATGATATTGATAGTATTATTACTGGGTGATTTAAAATATCTACATTTATGTATTATACTTTAGATGAGATATAAAAAAAATTATTTTAGAATTATAAGATACATTTATGGTAAAGTTTTTTTTATCTTAACTTTTATTAGTATTTTATAATATATTTATATATATTATTAATATTTTAGTTTTAAAAAACCGCGTCATGGCGCGGGAATTGTACTAGTTTATATTTAAAATGTCTAAAAATTAGAGCTGAAAAAGAGTCGATATTGACCCAATTGTTATTAATGAGCTAAAATAAAGCAGATACAAAACAGATACATCTATATATACATATATGGCTACAACATGGCCAATACGACGAAAGTGAACCATATATTGGAAGATCGTAAATTCTATCCTCTTCTTGAAGAAGGTCGACTTGGCTTGCGAGTGTAGTTGAACCAAACATAGGACGCAAGGATTGCGAGAACCCGACCCAAATGACCCGTCTGACAGGTCTAACCCTCATCCACCTTTGCAAATCTATCCCATTCTCAGTGGGTCTTAAGCAACTACCATTAATAAACCAGAGCTTAAATTTTGCTCCCAGAGCCATGGTTATTCCTCTACTCCATGTCATAAAATTAGTGTCATCACAGAGCACAACAACTAGTTGAGACCCTGGATGGTCTGCTCTGAGTTAGAGAGAAATAAGGGATCATTCAAGTTACCTTGGTTGTTTCCATCATTAGATCCTCCTCCAGGTGTTTGATTAATGCTACCAAGATTGAACATCTTTCCCTTCTGCTATTTCGTAACGACATGAGCCTTAAGCTCTAATACCATATGAAGAACGGAAGATTCACAGCTACTACACTGCACAGAGAAATGATCTATCAAATAGCAAGCAAAAGGAGTCACAATCACTGTTTGATTGTTGCTGATGGAGGAGAGTTTTGCCTAAAGTGGCCAGCAACTAGCTCTGCTGCTTCACCAATCTCAAAACCCTACCAATCTGAGAGGTGACAAGTTACCTTATATAGGACCACCAGATCACGTGAGTATCATGCCCTATAAGGTTTGTTACATACCAGCAAAAAAGACAAAAGAAATTACAGGCAATATGGTTTATGATCATAAATGAAGCATAAATGAAAATGCAATTAACATGAGAGGATAATTGCTTTAATATTTATCTAATATTGTATAAGCATGTATAATTGCACTACGCCAGATGGCCTTTCGGGCGACGGACCGAAGTCGTCGCCTGAAAGGTGTTTTTCGCCCTCTGACAACTCAGGCGACGAACTTCCGTCGCCTGAGTTGTGGTCGGGTGACTTTCATCCTTCCAACATTCAGTCGACGACCATCTGTATGTTCGTCGGCGGAGTTAACTCAGGCGACGGAAAAAGTGTTCGTCGACTGATGATGTTGTCAGAGGCCAAGGGCCATCCAGGCCCGCCCATTAAGACTCAGGCGACGAGTTTAGTGTCATAAGTTCGTCGCCTGAGTCGGTCCATAGGGCTATGAAAGCATCCAGGCGACATACTTTTTTCTTTATGTGTCGTCGCCTAGATAGTTTTAGGAGACGGACATAGAATTATTTTGTCTCCTGAGTGTAGTCTAAGGATGCATTCTCAGTTGTATGTCCGTAGCTGGAGTGTTCAGGAGACGAAATTTAATACAAGTCCATCGCCTGAATAGGTTTAATTTTTTTTTTTTTTAGTAATAAGACGATGTAAGGTTGTTTGTTCGTCGCCTGAATTGTTTTGATTTTAAAAAAATAAAATTTAATAGGGCAGGTGCCCCCTGTTCGAATGTACCTTATAGCACATGTTGTGCTCCTGTCCTAAACAACAACACAAACAACAACATACTCAACAACACACAAGCACAAGCAATTCATTCCATCACATTAAAAACTTCACAAAAAACTTCACAAAAATATGTGACAAATATCCACCATAAACCTTGTCCAACATACCAAAAGTATGTGACAAATATCCATCTTGAGCAACTTCACAAAAAGTATACACAAATACTACAAATTCCATCCAACACAAGTTCTAAATGTTTCTCCAGAAAACCAAACCCAAGTTTTAGTTAGAGGGATATGAGGAGAGCGTCCTTACCTAGCTATTTCGGCTTGGGGGAGGGCTGACTGTCTGTTGGATGACCAGCTGAGTTTGTGGAGGGCTGAGGAGAAGCTGTGGCTGAAGGGACAGCCTGAGGACACACTACGGAGGTGACGGATGGTTGTGAGTTGGCCTGACCACTTAGCATGCCCATCATGAGCCTCTCGATGCTGGCCATACGCTCCTCCAGCTGCTCATTCTTGGTCTCGGTTAGGGTGGTTTTCTCACGCAGCCTTTCAATTTCAGCCTTCGCCTCCTCCAGCTCCTTGTCCCTCTCTGCAGCCCTTGCTGCCCATGGACCCCCTCTTTTCTTTGCAGGCCGCTCTCCAGCTACACCCATTCCTTTTAAAAAAAGATTGAAAACATAATAAGTAAAATCAGTGGGATTGAACACATAATAAGAGTTGTAAGTAGAAAAAGATTGAAAACATAAGTAAAATATTGTTATGAACTATAAGTAAAATCAGTAATGGAAATTGTAAAACATAAATAAAATCTTGTTTTGAAAACAAGATTGAAAACGCAAGTAAAATCTTGTGATGGAAATTGTAAAATCAGAAATTCAAATATAAGTAAAATCTTGATATGAATTATAACAAGTAGAATATTTTTATGAACTTCTGAAAATTGTAAAACAATAATAAAATAAGTGGGATTGAACTATACCTCAAACTTCTGCTCCTTTTCTTTCCCCAAAGCAATCCAAGATGATATGTGTTTGTTCTTCGACAGAGAGGGGTGGTATTTGGCTTGGGTCTTTTGCTCCTTCTCCAACAGTGCAGACTTCATCAAGACGACGTTTCAATTTGGCCTACAAACACAGAAATTTATAAGTAAAATGATATATATATATATATATATATATATATATATATATATATATATATATATATATATATATATATATATATATATATATATATATATATATATATATATAAGTAAAACACAAAAAGGAATGCATATATTGATTTCAAACCAGTAAAAGGAATATATAAGTAAAAGGAATATATATAAGTAAAACTAGTTATAGGATGTACACAAACTCAGAGAATAAGAAAGTCATACAGAAACTTAGGAAAAAATTACGGAAAATAAGAAAGTCATACAAGTTATACAGAGAATAAGAAAGTCATACAGAGAATAAGAAAGTCATACAAGTTACAGGATGTACACAAACTTAGGAAAAATTACAAAAATGCATTTTTGAACTTCTAATTTTACAATTTATAAGAAATAAGAAAGTCATAGAAAAATTACAGTCAGTAAAACTCATACAGAAAATAAGAAAGTCATACAGAAACTCATACAGAAAACCTAAGTAAAACCTAAGTACCTAAGTAAAACCTAAGTGCTTAGGAGAAATAAGAAAGTCATACAGAAATGCATTTTTGAACAGGATTTATAAGAAATGCAATAATATAAGTAAAACCTAAGTACTTAGGAAAAATGACAGAAAAAAAAAAGGTCATACCAGTCCATCTTGCGCACCCGGACACCCCTCGTAGGCTTTTATGGTTGTCTTAAGCCATGCCGCCGGATGGTTTTCCTTAACGATGAGCTCTTCTGCTCGGAAGCTCAGGGGCTTGGACCCATTGTGATGATTAAGGGGGTTCGGGTTCTTGGTCCTGTTTTGCTTGTTTTGCTCACACAGGGCCTGTAAAAAGATAGTCAATCAGAAATCACAAGTGATAAACAATAAGATAAACGGCGAATAAAAAAAACAAGTTAGGGAATTAATGAGAAATTACCATTCTCGCTTCGTGTGTGAAGTCACTCACCAAGAACCGCCACTGCTCAGGGCGAGCGATAAACTCAAGTGGTATGTCCTCGGCCCCCCCCCCCCCCACTCCAGGAAGTGTTGATGACAGTCATACTTCCAAGCCCCATATGCTTTTCCACTCTTCTTCTCCACGTATGAGTCAACTGCAGGGTCAATCTCATAGTACATCTACACATCCATATCAGAAAAAAAAATTTGAATAGGAGATAAGCAAAAGTAGATAAGCACAACCAAGCAAGGAAACAAAAAAAAAAAGCAACAGTCAAGCAACAGTTAAGCAAGAAAAAAAAATTCAGAGCAAATAGATGAAAAGCAACAGTAGATAAGCATTTTGTGAAGGAAAAATAAGATAGGCAACAGCCAAGCAAGCAAACTAAAAAAATCTAATAGTAGATAAGCAAGCAAAAATAAGCAACAGTCTAGCAAGCAAACAAATCTCATAGTAGATAAGCAAGGGAAAAAAATCATAGCAAATAGATGAAAAGCAACAATAGATAAGAATATTGTGAAGCAAAAATAAGATAGGCAACAGCCAAGCAAGCAAACTAAAAAAATCTCATAGTAGATAAGCAAGCAAAATAAGCAACAGTCAAGCAAGCAAAATAAGCAACAGTCAAGCAAGCAAACAAATCTCATAGTGCATCCACACATAACAGAAGATAGGCAACAACCAAGCAAGCAAACAAAAAAAAATCAGTGCATAATAGATGTGAAGCACAAAACCAAATTAATTTTAAGGTAAAAGATATAAGTAATAAGTATTTTTTAGGTAAAAATAAGCAACAGTCAAGAAAGCAAACACAGATCACACTATAAAGATATAAGTAATAAGTACTTAAATAAAAGATAATAAAAAAAAATAAACTACCTCCAAGTAATCTCTTACGGGGGACTGTTGCTCATCTGTTAGTTTGCTCCATGTTGATGCAAGCATCGGCACTTTGTCCCTGATAGCACACCCAATGTCTCGGACAAAGGTGTCATGCAGTTGTTTGAGGCCAGGCCCCTTGTGGAAGCAGGACCACTCAATCTTCAGCTTCTTCCCTGCTGCTGCCTTGAGGAATGTTGTTTTGTGACTCTTGATGGTTCGATATTTACCTAAAAATCATAAGAACATATCAGATAACAGGTGAGATAAGTAACATTAATAAGCAACAAAAAAAAACACAATCATCATCAACATAAGTAACATTAATAAGCATAAAAAAAAGCAACATGTAGTGATATGGCTATGGTGAAGGTTAGGTAATGTAACAGATTGTTGGGGAAGGAGTAACAGAATGCTTGTGTGTATATTCAACATAAGTAACATTTAGGAGGTAAGTAACATTTAGGAGGTAATGCTTGTGTGTCAAGACTTTTAGGAAGTAACATTTAGTAACATTTAGAAAGCAAGCAACATTTAGGAAGTAACATTTAGTAACATTTAGGAAGTAACATTTAGTAACATTTACAAAGCAAGCAACATTTAGGAAGTAACATTCAGTAACATTTAGGAAGTAACATTTAGTAACATTTAGTACTGGCAAAATAAGGCCAATCAAACAAGTAAGTCCACAAATATCAAGCCAAAGGAAAAAGAAAGCAAAGTTAAAACAAAAAGACATTGAACAAAGTCTGTAGAGACACAAGACTGTAGAGACATAAGCCAAAGGCAAAATAAGGTCTTGATCCTATTTCACACAAGATTGTAGAGACACAAAGTCTCATTCCAAGGCTAAGTCCATAAATATCAAGCCAAAGGAAAAAAAAATGAATCACTGCAGCCAGTTAAGACATTGAACATACTTCCTGTTCAATTTCACACAAATCAAATTGAAACCCTAAATCCTAAATCAGATTGAAACCCTAAATCCTAAATCCTAAATCCTAAATCCTAAATCAGATTAAAACCCTAAATCCTTATACAAATTGAAACCCTAAATCCTAAATCCTATGAGATTGAAACCCTAAATCAGTATAAAAATTGAAACCCTAAATCCTTATACAAATTTAAAGAATCTGAAAGAGGGAGAGAGAGGTGCTAACCACGACATCGGATGGAGCGAGGGGCCTCGCCTGATGACGTAGCCTACTGGGTTGGCGCCGACAATGGCCGTGGATGGCGCAGGGTTGCCATTGGTGAGAGATAGGAGAGGAGGTGGCACCGGGGTTGTTGCAGAGGGAGTGGGAGAGGGAGTAGGAGTCCCTGAGGCAGGAGGAGGAGTCGGGGCCGGGTTTGGAGAGGGAGTGAGACTCAGGGCCGGGTTTGGAGAGGAAGTGGGAGTGGGAGTCGGGGCCGGATTTGGAGAGGGAGTGGGAGTGGGAATCGGGGCCGGGTTTGGAGAGGGAGTGGAAGTGGGAGTCGGGGCCGGGTTTGGAGAGGGAGCCGGAGGCGCTGAAGCGGCTGAGTTCGATGGCGAGGTTTGCAGCGGTGGAGGAATCGGGGATGGAGTGGACGAGGTTTGCTTCTTTTTCCCCTTCACAGGGCGGCATTTAGGAGGCATGGCGGAGGAGAGGTGGAGGAGGGACGAGAGGAGCGGCGGAGGAGGGGTAGCTGCAAGTTGGAGAGGGAGGAGGCGGAGGAGAGACAGAGAGAGAGAGAGATAGAGAGCGATGAGTGAAAATGATTTGGGGCTAGGGTTAGGGGAGGAGTCCGAGTTTGTAAAATCCTACATGTTCAGGCGACGGATATTTAAAACAATATTGTTGCCTGAAAATTTGGCGGAAATTCAAATTTTCGTGAAAATAAAGGGGGAAAATTCACTTTTCCATTGGGGAGACGTACTAGTAATAAGTTCGCCTCCTGAATCATGTCAGGCGACGAAAAATAAACAATTCCATCGACTGACCATTTGGCGGAAATTCAAATTTTTGTGAAAATAATGGTGGGAAATGAAATTTTATTCGAGCCAAAATGGGGCAAAAATTCACTTTTCCATTGGGGAGACGTACTAGTAATAAGTTCGTCTCCTGAATCATTTCAGGCGACGAAAAATAAACAATTCCGTCGACTGACCATTTGGCGGAAATTCAAATTTTGGTGAAAATAAAGGTGGGAAATGAAATTTTATTCGAGCCAAAATGGTGTGAAATTCACTTTTCCATTGGGGAGACGTACTTTCAATAAGTTCGTCTGCTCAATACTCTCAGGCGACGGGAATTTAATTGTTCCGTCGCCTGAAAAAATACAGATTTTTTTAAAAAGAGCACTTGGCATGTGTTATTTCCCTGTTTACCATAACTTAATGACAAATTGCACCAAAGAAAATAATCTTGGAAGTCATGATACCAACCATGTCATACACATACGAAAATAACCGCCATTTCTCACAAAAACAACGATTACAATATATGATTTATGGAATCCGAAGACATTATCAACCTTCGTCATCGTCGTTTTCCTCTTCGTCATCCTCTTGTTCATCTTCATCTTCATCGTCGTCTTCATCTTCATCTTCATCTTCATCTTCATCTTCATCTTCATTATGTTCATCTTCATCTTCATCTTCAACATCATCGTCTTCTCCTTCTTCTTCCTCCATTTCAAGATCAATGGCGAGGTTCAAATTTTCGAAATAGATCACCGGGCCAATCTCCTGATAAGCTTCTTCCACCTCATTGGTAAGATCATCTCCGCGAGTTGCTAGAGTTTGAGGATCATAAACGTTCCTATGGGACATCACATTAACTACTTTCCAAGCATCACCCGCCTTTGGATCATCCACGTAAAACACTTGCCTCGCCGAGCGTGCAAGACAAAACGGGGAATCCTCATACCAATTGCTGTTTGTGTCCACAGAGAGCAAACCCATATCTACCTTGGTGCTTCCACTATTTTCAGGGTCGGTGTCAAACCACTTGCATTTAAACAACACAACTGGCATACAAGTAGCGTATATCAGCTCTATCACTTGTTCAAGTACCCCATAGTACTTAGCATCCGAAGTTTCCACCATCACCCCTGAATTTTGTGTTCTCAAATCTTTGTCTTTGTCCCATGCCACAAACTTCACCCCATTGACAGAGCAGGCCCAATACAGTTTGCATTGTAGTGGCCCCTTTTCCAAGTTCAGAACCTCCGGTTTTAGGTAGTTGTCTCCATCTCTGTGCAACTTAGAAACCTATACAACATAACATGTTAGAGTTCTGTTTTGGGAAAACAAACATGCAATTTGTTCAATGAAACATCACGTTCGTTCTTACCCAATGGTAGAAATAACTGAGAAAATCTTTTCTACGGTCCCATTCTTCATACTCCGGGTAAGCCTCACTATACAGGTTCTCATGCGATGTCAAGAGAGTGAAAAGAGAGTGAAAAGAGAGGTAGTTCTCGTACCTATCGATTTGTGAAAGAATTTGCTCCCCGTTCCAAGCATAAGGGCGTGTTCTGTGTTCTTCACTTCCATTGAATGCCATACCATCGGTTCGCCACGGGTGGTTTAGTGGAAGCCATTTACGGTGCCCATCGTAAACCATTCTCCCTTGTTCATGCGTTGCAGAAGTACCGTCCAAGCAAATAGGGCAGGCTTTATACCCCTTCGTCGCAGCTCCAGCCAACATCCCCAAGCCAGGAAAGTCGCTTATAGTCCACAACACTGCTGCTTTCATCGTGAAAGTGGACCTTGAGTATCGATCAACAGTATATACTCCAATCCCCCATAAGTGGCGAAGCTCATCGATCAACGGCTGCATGAACACACTAAGACACTTTCCTGGAGACTTTGGTCCCGGAATCAACAACGCTAACATGTTGAATTCCTTCTTCATGCACAACGACGGAGGCAAGTTGTATGGCATCACTATGACAGGCCATGTGCTATGGAGGGCTGACTGATTCCCAAATGGATTGAATCCATCGGTTGCAAGTGCAAGTCTCACATTCCTCACGTCTTCAGAGAAATGCGGGTAGGTTTTGTTGAATTCTTTCCATGCCTCACCATCTGATGGGTGTTTCAACCATTCTGCATCTCTCACCCGCTCACCATGCCATCGCATAGCCTTTGCAATGTTCGGTTCCATGAACAATCTCTTCAGTCTAGGGGTTAAGGGAAAGTACCGGAGAACCTTCCTGGGAACCTTGCCTCTCGTACCCTCCCTAGTACACCACCTAGGTGTGTTGCACTTGGGGCACGCTTCAAGATCTGCATATTGTTTGCGAAATAGCACACAGTTATACTCACAAGCGTCGATCAGCTCGTACCCAAATGCAAGGTCCCTAATCACACTCTTCATCTTCGCTCCATCCGTAGGATGTCTATGTCCTTTCGGCAACATGCGAGCTATGTGTGCGCACATGGCGTCCATGCTCCTATCTGTCCAACCAAACTCTGACTTCATTTGCATTGCATCCAGACAGGCATCCAGAACAGTCATATCGTTGTTCTCACACAATGGCATGTTTGCTGCCTCTACAAGCCTATTATATTTCTCGTAATCATCGTCAACAACATATTGGAACGGAGGATCGTCGGGGACAGAGTGCGCCTCATATCCGGCATGAAACGGAAAAGCATCGTGCAGAATGTTCATAGCAGGGCCATCAACGGAGGAAGATGCCCCTTCCTCCAGGATCTGCGTTCGTCGTTGCTCATTTGTCCTATCAACTGGGGCTTCGCCATGCTTGTCCCAAACAGTATAACTAGGCCACATTCCCATGTGGGCCAAATGACTGTGTATTTCATCTATTGGGTGCCATTCATTGTTGCGGCATCTCCGACATGGACATAGGAAATGAGTCATTCCATTCGCATTATCTCTAAGATTCTGCATAAAGAGAAATATTCCATTTTGATACTCCCCATGAGCGTGAGGAAGTAGCATCCAACTTTTGTCGTCCATTATCGTCCTATCATTATCAATCCATTCATATGAATTCATCACATTCTAAGATGAAATTGCACATAAACAATCCATTCTCATCATCTATGGCATTCTACACCACATTCTAAAATAAAATTGAACATAAACAATCCATTCCCATACACAATCCATTCATACCTCAAACTCAATTTAAAATCAATTTCCAATCATAACGTTCTAAATTCATTTTTCATCAAAAACTCAAATAAAAATTCCATTCTCATCATCTATGTCATTCTACACCACATTCTAAAATAAAATTGAACATAAACAATCTATTCACATAAACAATCAATTCATAACACAAACTCAATTTAACGTCCATTTAACCTCAATTTCAACTCCATATATACATACACAACTCTTTCCCCTCATAAACTCCATTCAAACAACTTTTTTACCATCCAAACTCCATAAACAATCTATTCACATAAACAATCAATTCATAACACAAACTCAATTTAACCTCCATTTAACCTCAATTTCAACTCCATATATACATACACAACTCTTTCCCCTCATAAACTCCATTCAAACAACTTTTTTATCATCCAAACTCCATTAAAAAAGACAAGCTCATCATCAAATATCCAAACAAACAATGTATATGCATATATTCAACAAAAAAAAACAAAAAAATTTAAAATTTATACATACCTTCAATGGAGGTGTGAAATGGGGGAAGAGTTTTCGAGCCCTCTAGGGTTATTTTGGGAGAAAAGATGAAGATGAGAATGATTTATTGTACAGTACAACCGATTTTAATTGTTTGTTAAGGAAAACACATTCAGGCGACGGATATATATATAACTCCGTCTCCTGAGTGAATAGTAATAAATATGGGGTCAACTACCCCACTTTTCAGGCGACGGACATATTTAAATATTCGTCTCCTGAATGAACAGTATTTAATATCCCCAACCAACCGGACTTTATTACTCTACTTTTGAAAAAGTCCAACGTTCAGGCGACGAACCACAAGAACTTCCGTCGCTACAAAGGCCCGAACAACGCTCAGGCGACGAACCACTAGTATTTCAGTCGCTACAAAGGCCCATTATGACAGCCGTCATTCGGATACCTATTTGGGCGACCGATCTTGAGCAAAGGTCGTCGCCTGAAATTGTTCCGTCGGCTGAGTACAGTTCAGCCGACGAACATTGAGATTTTCTGGTTGGCTGAACATGGGGTGGAGGCGGTTTGGGTCTCCTAACGTTCAGGCGACGGGCCTTAGTAAGTTCGTCGCCCGAACCTGATTCAGGCGACGAACCTTTTGAGTTCCGTCGAGCGAGACGCAATCTGGCGTAGTGTTGCCTCTTGCAAACACGCATAATGAAATGCAAGGGGCGTTAATCCTTTTTTTGTTTTTGTTTTTGTTTTTGATCTTAGTCCCGTTCGATCGGGCTCATCCGCTTTATATCTTGATTGGATACCATGTAACCCATTTAAAGTTGACTCTCCCACTCACAAGTGACTCAATATTTTCAAGATGATTCGAATTCCGAACTTATTGAGATTTATCCCTATAACCAACTTGAAAAGAGTCTATATATATTAATCCAATTTTAAGTCATGAGCTAAAATAAAGCACGTACAAAACACACACACATCTATATATAGATGGCTACAACATGCCCAATACAACGAAAGTGAACCATATATATTAGAACATCGCTAATTCTATCCTCTTCTTGAAGGAGGTCGACTTGGCTTGCAAGTGTAGTTGAACCAAACATAGGACGCGACGATTGCGAGAACACCAGAAAATCCAACAGCACCCCCTACAATGAGTCCATTTACAAAATATTGCATCCTATGATATCTATCTATTACATTGTTGGTAGAAGGAGCTGATGCATTATTGGCACAAGGGTGATTTATCTGCTCACCACACAAGTGTGGATTCCCTATAAAACTGGATTCATCAAATGTGTCAAGTTGACCGTCAAATGGTATTGGACCTTCAAGGTTATTGTAAGACACATTAAATCTTGACAAAAAATTCAACCTTTGAAGTGAAGTTGGGATCTCTCCGGTCAGAATATTTTCAGAAAGGTCCAGCCCTTCCAACTTTTTCATGTTTGATATACCCACTGGAATGTGACCTGAAAAGTTATTCTCACTAAGATCAAGATATTGAAGATTCTTCAAGTTACCAATTTGCAGTGGAATGTTACCGCTAAATCTATTACTGGAGAGATCTAACTCATAACTAAAGACGATAGCACTTGTCCAAGAAATAGGTTGATCACCTACTATTATTGGGAGATCATATTGAAAATAGGTGTGGTTCGCATCATTATTTTGTGTGGTCATTGAGGGTAATTGGCACAATTGTAGGGGAAACTCTCCAGACAAACTATTGCCTTCTAAATGCAATAGAATTAGGTTTGGCAAAGTCCCCAACCAATCTGGAAGTTTACCTGTCATTTTATTGCTTGACAGATCTAGGAAACACAATCTCTTCAAATTAGATAGCCAATTGGGAATGGGACCCCGAAATTCGCAACTTGACAGCATTAAAACTTGGAGCTCTGGGAATCCATTCAAACTAATAAAGTTCTTGTGAACTGGAAGGGGCTCGCCATAAAAGTTGTTTGAAAGGAAAAGGGTGGTTAGGTTCTTACATCTTGCTAAAGCTCTAAGCGCCGTTGAGATATTTGTAAGAGAATTGTAACCTAATGAGAGGAAAGTCAAGGATTTCAAGCCACCAATCTTAGGCGAGATTTGCCCGGTTATTTTGTTACCGGATATTCGAAATGCAACAAGTAGTTTGCAAGAGTATATACTTTCGGGTATAGTGCCCTCCAGTATATTGTAACCAAGATCAAGCTTTCGGAGATGAACGAGTCTTGAGAAATCTAATTTGGAGACGTCTCCGTTAAGAAAGTTAACCCTCAAAATGATCTCTTCTAGCTTTGAGCAATTCATCAAAGAGGATGGGATAGGACCGTGAAGTTTATTGTCGGGCAAGTAAAGCTTTTCCAAGTAAAAGAGCTTCCCAATCTCTCGAGGGATGGAACCATGAAGGCTATTTGAAGTCAAATCAATGACCTTAAGGTTGGAGAGCCCAACAATACCCTCCCAGGGTAGTGTTCCATGAAAGTGGTTATTGGAAAGATTAAAATGAGTGAGCTTAACAAGGTTACCGATAGAGGAAGTGATGATACCTTCTAAGCCTCTTGAAGGCAATTGCAGATGGGTAACCCTGCCACTCGAATCGCAATCTACCCCTTCCCAGTAACAACAACTTATAGAAGAAGACCAATTTAACGGAGGAGAAGAAGAGGAGGTTGATATGTTGGCAGAGAATGCAAGAAGAGAGGATTGATCTTGATGATTACAAGCTTGCTCATAAGACAGAGCAGTGGGGATGGAGAAGACCAAAACGGTAAAGACAAGTACTTGGGCAAGCATTTTTTTATATATATTTTGGGTAAGGTCTTAGCTTTCAGTTATGTGCTGAATAAGTGGGATCAAAGTTTGATGTTTATATCGATATCCATGTTGGCCTTAAATATATACTGGTTGCCGAGAAATAATGTGGAAGTGTGCACTACGTAAGTTCACTAAAAAAAACTGAATAAATTAAAGAATAATGACTTTAAATAATATATTTTAAAATTCAGATAAATTCATATAATAAAAATTATGATATTAGATAATTAAAAATAATACGAATTATTGAGGTAAAAGTGTGCAATTTTACAAGTCATTCTATGTCATAACGGGGGTACGTGAGATAATCATTTTCTAATACGAATTATTTAGAATCATTTTCCTAAATTAAATTAAGTGAATAATGTAGGTGAATATATACCCTAAAAAAATTCCAAAATGCGTGGATGACGGGCAAGAAATTATTAGAGGAAGACTTGCTGAGATTGAGCTTTCACATTCAAAATGTTGAACAGTCTGCTTGACTTGCAAGTCCTTTACATGTACTCACGCGGCTTCACATGCAACCTGTGACATGTAACCGGCCTTTTTTTTAACTCTTTTTTTTTTTTTTTTTTTTAAACGGAAAAAATTTGACCATAGAGTTGAGCTCTATCAGCCAAGAGCATCCTTGCGGATGAGACTACTCAACAGAGAATCATCAGGAGTCAAGAATCCATTAGAAGCAGAAGCAATACGTGACAAGCGATCAGCTACCAGATTTGCCTCACGGGAGACATGACGAATCTCAACAGAACCAAAGAAGCCCAGCGAGACTAGACTGTCCGAGACAATCATTTCAGAGTCTCCAGTAGGCTTCCCCAAACCTTTCAGACTTTTTATTATTGTTAAGTTGTCTCCTTCAATGATAAGGTTAGTTATTTTCTGTTCTTTTGCAGCCAGAAGTCCCTTCTAGAGACCCAAACTCTCACAGCCACAAACCGAACTGATTGGTGATGGTCCGTTGCCAGTGAAAATTGGAGAACCTGCGGAATCCCGAAGGATGTAGCCGTAAGTGCCCAAACCATCAGCAGAGAGGGACCCGTCAAAATTTAGTTTATAAGTTCCATTTGGTGGGGGTTCCCATTTGGTTCTCTTTCTCTTCGATATTGCTCTTGGTTTGTCAACATTTGTGGATGATTTTTTTAACTGGTTAGTGCCAGTAGCGGATACAAAATTTTTGCTGAGGGGGACTGAAAATTATACAGAACGATATAATGACTCATACCTACTATGTTATAGAAACCATATTATATCTTGTCATTATAAGACAAACACCCATTAATATGCAATTTAACAAACACCCATTAATATGCAATTTAACAAACTTCCACAACCATGGGAACCTCTATTACCCCTTTTCAAATTTATTTTCACTTTTTCTTTTCATTTACATATCTTTTCCTTTATTATATTGTTATCATCATATATTATTGTCAATTATTTTTATTTATAGTTTTATAAATAAATAAAAATAGCAAGTACTTGATATAAATATATTTTATTACATCTAGATTAAAATTAACAAAGTTAGAAACATTATAACATGCGTAAATACTAATCGAGCTACCTATAAATTCGGATCATAGCCTTGGGCATTCGGGTGTTGAATGATTGTTAAATATTTGTAACATCGCGTGAAATTAAGAATTTTTTAGAAGATTTGGATCAAAAGGCATATTTGGAATGGGTGGGTTATTTGGATGATTGAGATCCATAGTGAGAATAAGTGCAACTACAATAGGTCAAGATGTGAGTATATATATAGGGTAAAATTGAGCTCAAATTATAGAGAAAAATAAAATTAAACCAATGAGTTATTTTATTTAAAAATAATAATGAAATATAAATATATTTTCTATTTCATTTTACACATGTTTACAATTAATAAATATGGATGGAAAAGAGAAGATGTTCCTTTTTCATAAAAGAAAAAGGAAAACAAAATTAGAAAAGGAAAGAGGTTAACTCTTTCTACCAAGATAACCCCTTTCATCCCCTTACCTTAAGACCCACAACCATGAGCTTACCTTTTACTAACCTTAAGGTAAGGAAATCTCATGGTTGCTCATGCTCTTAACTAGACCTGTCAAAAGGGTCATTCGGGTTGGGTTCGGGTCGGGTCACTTCGTGTTTCGGGTAAAACGGGTCTCGGGTAAAACGGGTTCTGGGTTTTTCGGGTTGACTCGAACTCGGGTTTGATCGGGTTTCGGGTCGGGTTCGGGTCGATTTCGGGTTTTTCAATTTTTTCTTTTTTAAATTAAAAAAATCATTATTTGATAATTTTGTGATAAATTTTAATTATATATAAAAAAAAAATAATTATATATAATTATAAATCAACCGGGTCAACTGGGTCACCGGGTCAATCGGGTCAAAATTACCGGGTCAGTCGGGTCACCGGGTCGAAAGCCAGATTATCCGGAAAATTTCGGGTTTATCGGGTTGGGTCGGAAAAAAAATTCGGGTCAAAATTTTCGGGTTCGGGTCGAGAATTTTTCGGGCCGATCGGGTCGGGTCACCGGGTCGGGTTGTGTTTTGACAGGTCTACTCTTAACCACTTAAATTTGGGCCCTACTCAACCCCTCTCTACACTTAAAAGAGTAATACTCCCTCCGTCCAAAAATACATAGACTTTTACTATTCACGCACGTTGTTTTAGGGGTTAAAAACTAGGGGTTTTTTGGTAAGTGTCCTTTTGGTGCCCAAAATTTAAGCCCAAGGACAAAAGGGTTGAAATATTAGGTGAGTGTTCATTTTTTCCAATTTTGCCCCTACCTTTATTTCTTCCTCTTTCCCAAATTAAAACAGATCTGGAAAAAAATTAGAGTCGGATCATCTATGGCGGTCGATCCTCACTCGCTGCACACCATCTCCCACCTCCCGCCTCCTGCCTCCTCGCTGCACACCTCCGACAACCGCCCCTCTCTCCGCCGCCGACGAGCTCTTCCAGATCCGAATAAATCTGATCGGTCGGCAACGCCATGGAAGGAGAATCACTGCCATCGCTTGACCTCCTCTCCGTTCGACCCTAAATCCAAGCCTTCTACCCGCTCAATCACGTTCTACATCTATCAAGGATGGTTTTCGTGCAAAAACCCCTCTCAAATTTATACAAAATCGCTAACCGTCATTGTTGGACACTTTGGAGCTTCGTGAAACAGTCGCTTAGCAGCCACTGTTCAAGCATTTTTCGCGGTATGTAAGATCATCCTTCGACAAAATCAACACAACGAGACTGAAGTAGAGATTACACTCGTCAGTTGGATAGGTCATACGCGTCAAACGGAGCTCTGTGTAAGGAGAACGAGCTGTCGGAAGATCGGCGAAAATCACTGTTGAAGCTGCTCGAGATGGGGGAAGAAGAAGAGTAATTACGCCAAACCTCCCAGACTTTCTGTTTTTTTATAAAATATGCCCCTGTGTTAATTTCTAAAATTTCAGAAATTATCCCGCAATTATAGAAGTTGTTCTAACTCGCGTAATCTCCGTTAAAAAATTAAAAATGTAACTATTATTGTCACCATAATAAAAACAAAGTCATAGATACTGTCACCGCTATAAAAACGTGGTCATAGACACTGTAATCAAAAGAAAATCTTATAGGGGCTAATGAGAAACCAAAATGCATGTGGTGATAGTTCTCTTATAACATATGAATGGTTAAGAGGGTCATAGATGTTGTAAGCAAAATAAAACTAGGATCATAGACACTGTAACCACTATAAAAACACGGTCAAATATACTGTAATAAAAAAGAAAACCCTATAGACGATGTAACCAAAATAAAAACAGTTTTATAGACATTGTATCCACTATGAAAAAGGTTCATAGACACTGTAATCAAAAGAAAATCCTAGGAAAAGGGAAGCACAAACCCTATAGGGGCTAATGAGAAGCCAAAATACACGTGGTGACAGTTCTTCTCTAATTTCTAATTTCTAGTTTTTTAGATTTTTTTAAATTAGTGTCACCACAATTAAAAAAAAATAAAAATGTAACTACTATTGTAACCACTATATAAAAAAAATAAAGTCATAGATACTGTCACCACTATAAAAACATGGTCATAGACACTGTAATCAAAGGAAAATCATATCATAAAGGAAGAACAAGCCCTATTGAGACTAATGAGAAGCCAAAATAAATGTGATGACAATTCTCCTCTAATACATGAATGGGTAAGAGGGTCATAGACACTGTAATCAAAATAAAAACAGTGTCATAGCCACTGTCACCACTATAAAAACAAAGCCATAGACACTGTAATCAAAAGGAAAACCCTATGACGCTGTAACAAAAATAAAAACAGCTTTATAGACACTGTCATCACTATGAAAAAAAGTTCATAGACACTGTAATCAAAGGAAAACCCTAGGAAAAGGGAAGCATAAACCCTAAAGAGGCTAATGAGAAGTCAAAAGAACATGTGATGTACAGTATGGTTTAGGGTTTAGGGTTAAGTCTTTAGGGTTTAGGGTCAAGACCCTAAACCCTATCCTAAACCCTAAACCCTAAAATGTTAAGTACAGTACGTCGTTAAGAGATGATTGATGTCACCAAATGGAAAACCTAGGACAAGGTAAGCACAAACCCCAAAGGGGCTAATGAGAAGCCAAAAGACATAGGTGGATAGTTCTCCTTCAATATATAAATGAGTAAGAGAGTTATAGACATTGTCACCACTATGAAAACAGGATAATAGACATTGTCACCACTATAAAAACCGAGTCATAGACACTGTCACCACTATGAAAAAAAAGGTCATAGACACTGTAATCAAAGGAAAACCCTATAGACGTTGTGACCAAAATAAAAACAGGGTCATAGACACTATCGCCACTATGGAAAAAGGGTCAAAGACACTGTAACCAAAGGAAAAACAAGGTTATAGACACTGTAATCAAAATAAAAACATGAACGTAGACACTATAACAAAGAAAAACAAGGTCATAGACACTGTAACCAAAATAAAAATAGGGTCATAGACACTGTAATCAAAGAGAAAACCTAGGACAAAGGAGACAAATTTTTTATGAGAAGTTCATTTCAAAAGTTTTTTTAAATTTTTTTTTACGGGGTCACTGTCACCACTCTTATTAGTGGTGACACGCTGTAACCAACATAAAAATAGGGTCATAGACACTGTCACTAATACAAAAATAATGTCATAGACACTGTAATCAAAATAAAAACAGAGTCGTAGACACTGTAACCAAAGAAAAATAAGGCCATAAGCACTGTAATCAAAATAAAAACAGGGTTATAGACACTGTAACCAAAGGAAAAATCTAGGACAAAATTCGGTACAAAAAGACATTAACACTGTCTTTTTAATACAGTACAAAATTAGGTACAAAAAGACTAATTGAACCTTAATACAGTACAAAATTGGGTACAAAATTGAACCTTAATACAGTTCTAATAACAAATTAACACTAATTCAACCTTAATACAGTACAAAATTGGGTACAAAAAGACAAGCTACCACGGTGTTACCCTAATTCACAGTCCCTAATACATAGAGCTTTTGATTAATCTTCAATTCATCTTCAAGCGCCAAATCAAACCGATGAGCATAGACCTTCAAATTAAAGAACAAATACACAACTTACTAATCAAAACCCAATACAACTACAAAGAATAAATACATGAATAAATAAAAGCAAATCGCCAAATTAAAACCCAATCCAACTGAACTAAATCAAATTAACCACCATTACAACCAAAATAAACTCAATGAAATCCCTAGATCTATTCATCACGCATAAACTCAACGGAGGGAGATAGAGAAGTGGGCGCGGGCTCTGGGATCTGAACGGAGGGAGGATGAGATGATAGTTAATTACCGTGTTGACGGTGACGATGACTGGTGCAGATCGCTCTCGAGCTATTAGCGCAGACGCCGTGGGGAGGGCGGTGACGGTGGCGGTGACTGGGACGCCGCAGACAAGATCGACGGAGGCGGGAGGGGAGGCGGATGCGAGGAAGGAGACGAGAGCGTCGGAGGAGATTTGGGAGAGGAACCTGGGGTAGCGAGGGAGGAGACGATAGCGTCAGATGCAGATCCGAACGGTGTAAGGTAAAATTAAATCAGGGGTATAAGGGGTATTATGAAATTATTTTGGACATTTACTAGTAATGCTCCAATACTAGGACATTTAGTATTTGGTCCAAAGGCCAAAGGCCTTTGGACCAAATTACTTCTAAAAACTATATAAAATATTAAGTTTTTTTAACAATTACAAAATTATTATCAATATGTTTATAATTGTTAAAAAAATCAATAAAAAAGTCAATATTTTATATAGTTTTTAACTCCTAAAACAACGTGCGTGAATAGTAAAAGTCCATGTATTTTTGGACGGAGGTAGTATATTTGATATTTATATAATTTTTAACTTTTAAAAAGAGTAATAAAGTAATTTAAATTTGAATAAGTTGAGAAATATTTTTTTTCCATGTAATAAAGTAATTTAAATTTGAATAAAGTAATTTTTAACTTTTAAAAAGAGTAATAAAGTAATTTAAATTTGAATAAGTTGAGAAATAATTTTTTTTCCATGTAAATAAGTTGAGAAATAGTTTTTTTTCACAACATTATTTATGTCATATACAATAATATAATTGATACTTATATAATTTTTAACTTTTAAAAAGTGTAAAAAAATTATTTAAATTTTAATATGTTGAGAAATAGTTTTTTTTATATGTAAATAAACGATAAATAGTTTTTTATTTCATAAACATGAAAAAAAAATAAAAATAAAAGGGTCTAATCCTAATTATCGCACCGGGCCTCTGAAAACATCGGGACGGTCTTGCTTCAAACACCTTCAATTAAGTGCAATAGAAAGCAACAAATTTGCAAAGTACATATTCCATAAAAACTTCCCCAAATCACAAATTCAATTCACAAACCACAAATTCATAAACTTCATTCTCACAATCACATATACACATTAAATGACAAAATTCATTCCCAAAATTACAAACCCTAATCAAAATTTCACCAAATTGATTCTCAAAATCAAACCCTAAACAAATGGGAGGTGAGGAGGCTCGACCTCTGAACCAATTCCTTCTTTTGCTAAGCGCCTTTTCTTTTTCAATACACCTTCTAATTTTATTTATTTCAAAACTATTGCTATATATATATATATATAGAGGTTGGGTCAGGTGTTTACACCCCTTATTGTGTTTTGTGTTAACAAATATAGGCCATTGATTGATTATGAATGAATGGGTGATATTAATTGAGACTTTCCCTTTTTATTTAAATAAAAAAGAGTAGGTCCCACCACTTTAATAGCCAACTTGCTGTAGAGGAAGCGCGTGCGTTGATTTTTTTAGGTAACGTTTTTTATTTTTGGGATGAGGAGATTTTTCTTCCACTATGCGTTCGATGAAAATATTCGCTAGGATAATAGTAATTATTCGCTAAATTGATTGTTATTATTCGTCTATAAATATGAGTTATCAATAATAGCAAAAGGGTTGATCAATTTTTCAACTATTCGCGAGGCTGATAGTAATTATTCGCCAAGTTGACAGTAATTATTCGCTAGGTTAAAAGAATATATAAATGTAATTCTTGATTTCCACCTCTAATTAACCACATACATATGAATAATTCTTTACTATCACCGAATAATTCCTTATTATTACCGAATATAAACTGTGAACTTGTCGAATAATTCATTACTATCACCGAATAATTCCTTATTATTACCGAATAGAAACTATGAACTTGTCGAATAGTGACTCTGAACATGAGATTAATAGAACAATCATATGAATTCCACCGAATAATTGTTTATTATCACCGAATATCACTATGAAGTTGTCGAATACAAAGACAAAAATGTTGATTCAACAAAAAAAAACCCTGAAATTCAAAGACAAAAATGTTGATTCAACAAAGAAGAAAAGGAAAAAAAAAATGACTTGAAGATAGAGGAAGTTATCAACCATTGCAGCGGAGTCGAAGACGAGGCGGGGCGGCGGAGCCATTGCAGCAGCGGCGCCACCTAGGTTGGAGATTCGAGCAGGAAGAAGATCCCGACGCCCCCGATCTGTCTTCGTCACGGTTAGGGCTGAGTTCCCAGGTATGCGTCGTCGATGGGGAGGGAGGACTAGGGTCGACGGCGTCGGAGTCCTCGGGTTCGCAGATACGGCATCAGAGTCTTACGATGATGTGGTGGTGGCGGCGATGTGAGCAGGGGCCGGGATCTGGAGAAATCCCTCGGGTTCGCAGACACGGGGTCGGGATCTGGAGATGTGAGCAGGAAGAAGATCCCGACGCCCCTCACTGATGTCACTGGGCTGCGGCGGTGATGCGTGTTGTTGTAGGAGGATGGTCAAGTATGAAATAAATATAAAATAAAGTTCAGACTGACTTCCCTGTCTCAGCAAATAAATACAAGACTTCCTCCCGTTGTAGTAGAAGGTTGTCAGGATCGAATCCACGAGGAAGCACGTCAGCAGTTCTTAGGTAGCAACAGATTCTCACAGACAAGCAGCAGAAAAGACAGAAACAAAGAAATAAAAGCAAAACAGAAGCAAGACAGAAAATAACGAAAGAAAGTAAAGAACAAAAGCAAACGAAAGTAAAGAACAAAGCAAGGCAGCAACTTTACTCAATCTCGACAAGCAGTAACTCGAGATCGACAAGGGACAGTAAAAAAAATAGAAACTTTCAGCTCGACGACAGAAGCAGAAACTCAACTCGACCTAGACTAAAACCGTACTCGATATCGACTAAGGTCCTACTCGATATCGACGAGACTCTCCTCTGTATCGACAAGAAAAAAAACAGAAACTTTAAATTGCAAATTTCTAACCAAAACTCAGATTTTCGACAGAAATAAATCAATATAATAAAAGACTTCCAAGGCCATGGTATCAACACCACAACGATAACCATGCAAAGTAACACATAAAGGCATAAAAGATCATGCTTTCCATCAAAATAACTTTCGTTATTAACAAATAGGCATATAGAGGCTTTCGCATAAACCCTAATTGTTACTAACCCTTTTCACATAATTAATCCAAGTTGCATTAAGATCACTTTCGCTTCAATAACACAAACAAGGATCACCTTCAACTCTCGCAAAAGAATCATGCGCATAGGGATAGAAGACGAATTGCATAAAAGATCTGACCTTTACTGCATCATCTCACATGGCCACCGTCGGGCTCACCCCAGCCCCAGAAGTGGGTGGACTACTCACGCCTCATTGCAATCGCAGACATTGATGTATGAAAAGAAACTTGCATTAAACTATATTCAAAGCCTTTACAATTCCGGCAATCAACTTTCGCAGAATGCCAAAACCCTAAAAACTTTAGAACTCCTAAAACTTCTCTGTGGAACTACTTCTCTACCTCTCAAATTGAATTGTTGAATTGGAATTAATGAAAAACCAGCCCCTAGGGCTTTATTTATAGCCTTCTAACCCTTGCTAATCAAGAATAGAATCTTCTATCTCTATCTAAAATTATATCTAAAACTTTAATGATAAACAAAAGCGATAAAGAAATTAAATCTAAAATGGAAAAGATAAATCTAAACTAGGTAAGTCTCTTCATGTTGATAGATTCCCCTTCCATGGATAGAACTTGATAGATCTCGGCAATCTCGGATTTCTTCGGCCCCAAGGATTCCCAACTCTACTCGGACTGCTCTCGGCGACGCGTTTCCAGGACTTGGTCTACTCGACATCGACAAGGGCTCGTCGACATCGATGAGGATTCGTCGTCGACTGGTGTTCTCGGGTGACTCTGCTCGACAAGCTCGGATCTGGGCTCCTGGGCGTCGTCGATCTCGACTAGGGCTTATCGAGATCGAGTAGAGGTGTGGTCGAGGATGGCTCTCTGGTGATGTCGAGGACTCCTCCTCGGCACGGACTCGGACAGGCGCTCGGTGGCTCGTCGATCTCGACAAGGTCTCGTCGACATCGACTAGGGTTGTGCTCGGCGTCTTCGTCCTCGACTTCTCGATCAGCTTCTCTTCTTGTCGACTCCGGGCGTGGCGCTGAGGTTTCGTTGATCTCGACTAGGTCGTCCTCGAGATCGAGTAGGGCTCCGGAGCTGGGTTGGTCTGGCTCTCGACACTGCTCCTAGTCGACAAGGCCTGTGCTCGGACATGTTCGTCTAGATCGAGTAAGGCTTACTCGAGATCGAGTAGCCTGGGCTCTCAACTTGATTCGACTGGTTCCGCTGCTTCTTTGACCTTGGACTTCTGTAGTGGTTTTCCGAGCTTTTCTGATCTTCCTTAGAGTTGCTGTAAAACGTCTCGAATTCTGCGAATTTAAACAGAAACTGGTGTAGATTCCATAATTTGGCAAATAAATATAAACTACATAGATTCTGTACTATTTAACCCAATTGTATGCAATGTATGCAGAAAACGATATAAAAGTTACTGTAAAACATGACAGATTCAGCTCACAACAATGCGGTGGCTCTGGGGTACTGAATCACCCCTTCCTCTTCAACCTCTGCCACGAGGAGAATTCTTAATTAGAACCAGAGAGGAGGCTGGAACGTGATTGTTGTGGGTTAGGGTTTTTTAAACACGCGCTTGGGTGAAGTTGGATAGGTTTATTTTCCAATTAATTTATAATTAAATTAATATATTGAAATAATCCAGGCCATTCATTTTCTCTCATCCAATGGTTTAGATTAGTTAACACAAAACACAATAAGGCTTGTTAACATTTGATCCATCCTCTATATATATATATATATATATATATATATATATATATATATATATATATATATATATATATTTTATTGCATCCCCTTTTTATAATCTACGGGGGATTCAGCCACCCCGAGCCCCCGTGGATCCGCCACTTGTTAGAGCGGATATATATTCGAGCTCAACGAGTCGAGTATATTAGTTATTCATGTTTAGCAAGTTTATATATCATTGGAATGTAACCGGTAAAGTTGATGTCCTTTTCATGTATTCACGCTAGCTAGCTAGACTAGACTTACAAGTCCTTTTTTTTTTTAACTCTTGTTAGTTTAGAGCATATATTTGAGTTGAACGAGTCGAATATTACTTGTTCATTTATAACTTATTATAAGACACATCTTTTAATGGTAGGAAATGCAAATCTGCTAGTGATTTTGGGATCTCTCTGTCGTACTATTTTCCAAAACTTTCAAAGTTTGATCTACTGATGAGAGATGTGAATAGATCGACAAAAGAGTCTACATAGTTCCGCATGGAAAATATAAACAAACAAACCTTAGTATATAAACTGATAGACTACTTCTCTGTCAGGCACATAACTAGGGGTGGGTTGCACTGCTGTTTCCCACCCAAAAAAAAAATAGAATTTAGGTAATAGGAGGACAACCTATGCGTAAAACCAATATGACACAATGGTTTTTTTAGTTAGTTTGTTGTTTGCCTTTAAGACCCAATACTCACAAATTCGACTCTTCCTACTCCTAGGGGTGTGCATAACCAGGTACCCGACACAAACTGGTTAATCGTGTCGGGTACCCGGAACTGTTAAGCCCAAATACCCCGAACCGTATCCGAACCGTCAAAACTCGGGTACCCGACACGGACCGTTTCTTTTTTTTTTTCCTGTCTCTGTGTTCCTTCCCTTGACCCTTCACTGTGTTGTACTGCCACTAATGGAGCAAAAATTGAAAGAGCAAAAATTGAAAGAGCACTGCCACTAATGAAGTAACGGAGAGCAGACAATCAGACATCACAAATACTATACACCCCAGACAATCGAAATTTCGAGCAGACAATCATACAGATAGGGTTTCGAGTAGATAATAGAAATTTTGAAGTATTCAACCATGTTATCAGACAATCGAAATTTCGAGCAGACAATCAGACAGATCGGGTTTCAAGCAGACAAGAGTTATTGGAGAAACAGATTCTCCGTCGACTTTGGATAGAAAATGGGCAAGTTTGCTTTCGATAAAGGTTATGCGAGAGGTGTCTCCCTCAAATCTAAAGCAAATTTACCCATTTTCTATGTGAAATCGATGGTGAATATGTTTCTCCGATTACTCATGTCCAGTCGATTCCAATATGTGTCATGTCGTTTGCCTTTGGGTGTCCAGTTCAAACTAACTACTTATATGTCAACCTGCAAATAAACTCCCACCCAATTACTTCTTTTTTCGAAGTGAAACAACAACAGTAAAGTTGCAGAGGAGAGAAGACTCTTCCATCTCTCTCTCTCTCTCTCTCCTCTGCAACTTTACTTCTTTTTTTTCACACACTCTCTCTCTCTCCTCTGCAGGCTTTCTCTCTCCACTGCAGACTTTGTTTTACTTTTCTCTCTCTGTCCTATCCTCACTAATCTCTCTCTCTCTCTCTCATCTACAACTTTACTTTTCTTTTTCACTCCTCTCTCTCATGTCCTCTCTCTCCTCTGTAGACTTTCTCTTGCTCTCTCTCTCTGATTTTTTTAATCGAAAGCAAACTTACCCATTTTCTATCCGACGTCAATGGTGAATCCGTTTCTCCGATAACTCTTGTCCGATCCAGTCGGATCCAATAGGTGGCATGTCGTTTTGCTTTTAGTGTCCAGCTAAAATCAACTGCTTACACGTCAAACTGCAAATAAACCTCAGCTCGCTTGCTTCTCCTTCGATGGTTTTTCTCTAAAACTTAAGATTTAATTCAAATTATATTAATAGTTCGATGGTTTTTCTCTGAAACTTACGATTTAATTCAAATTATATTAATTCCCCCTTACCGTCACTCTTCCCCCCTCTATCTCTATCTCTGTCTTATCCCCTCTATCATCTCTCTTTTTACCGCCTAGGCTTAGGGGGGAGGGCGACACTAGAACTAGGAAAACATTGAACAACACGCAAGACAGGAAACAACCATAGGGTTTCCAGTAGGAAATCATTGGGTGTCCAGTAGAGTACCAAATGGTGTCCAGTGATAAACCATAGAGTGGAAAGTTGATTTATTGTTCATTCATCAATAAAAAAAAAGCGGTTCACCAAGCCTCTGCGAGGGCTCCTCGATCCACTTCGATTCCACCTCCTCTACTCCAAATCCGGCCTTCACTCGCCTCGAATTGACATGGAAGCCATCACAATGAAGGTGAAGGACGAAGACACCAAAGCGGTGCTCCGGCGACGATTCACACCAGCGACGCAAGCCGAATTCGAGCTCCCATGGAGATCCCGTCACCCTTGAAGGTAGAGAGATAGAAGACAGAAATCAAAGAATAAAAAAGTTCTTCAATTGAGAGAGGTGGAGAGAGGCATAGAGAGAAAGGATTTTAGATGAGTGATAGTGACGGGTATGATAAATGCCATGTCGCTTTTCTTTCTCTCTCTACTGGTTGCAGCAGGTGAGGAAACCGGAGATTTTGAGGAGGGAGGGTTAGTTTTTGCAATTTTTTTGAATAGTGGATAGTGGATATGGTGATACGTTTGGGATACCCGATCCTTTGCTTGTGGGCTCAAGATCAAGAACCACACCGTATATTTGCTTAGATCTTGGAATGCTCTTTGATATCTCCTGATTGAAACAAATTAAAACAAGTAATTAAATTTCTGAATAGCGACAGTTTTAACACTTAATAAAATTCCAACAATTTCTAACTAAGAAATAGCGACAGGAAAACAAAGGGAAGCGAGAGAGAGAAGCGAGGGACAGCGCTCGCGGGTTTCGGGCACACATGCGTCTAAGCCTCAGGGTGTGCGGGTACTGGAGCGCGGAGGCGAGAGCGCTTCTCTGGGAGCGAGGTGCTGGCGAGCGGCGTGCAAGCGAGGACGCGCTGGAAGTGTCCGGGCGCTGGTGAACACGGAGCGAGGGCAGCGATAGCGAGGGCGCGGGAGCAGGCGCCTGGGGACGTCCGCGCTCGCTGGGAGCGAGACTGATCGCGACCGACGCCAAGGGCTGGGCTTCTCTTTTGCGACAGAAACTGCGTTTTTAGGGATGTGTTTGGTTTAGGGTTTCCGATGGGAATCAAGATGTTGGTGATGATTGTGATTGCCGAAATTCTCATGAACACAAGAGCTTTTGGGATTGATAATCGAGAACCCTTTAATCCATAAAGGGATTTCTCAATTCTAATTCAATCTAATTAATTCAAAGGTGCATAACATGAATTTATAGAAAACTATAGGAGATCTAACCAATCCTTCCTTGCAAAGGAAAGGGGTTTGGATAGATTAATTCTATCTAAAGATAAATAAAATAAACCTAAGATAAATATTTCCTAATAAGATAAATGTTTCATAACTTGGTGGCCAAGGATTATATCTAGAAGAGATATAATTAATTCCACCTTATTTATCTAATTGCATAAAATAATAACATAGGTAATTAATGCAAGAGAACTCGGCCCACAAGAGCCCACTCGGCCAAGCCCACAAAAACCACTCGACATGTTGTTGGGCCGAGTGACATGGGTGTGTTGATCAAGGAGGGTGTTGACGAGTCTTCATGAGCTCCGAGTGTGGACGCAAGCTCACTTCCGGTGCTGGTGGTGTAACCTTGAGCCAAGTGATCCAGGGTGGCCTGAACCCTTACTCTACAGTTCCATGGTGACGGACAAGAAAGGCTTTAGTTGCAATCTGAATCTTCTTGGCCTTTGCACGAGTGATAGGACCATTGAATGGAACCTTCATGTTGTCCTCAATGTCACCAAGAATCATCGATAATTGCACGACATCATATAGAGTGCAAATAGATCCGGGTTTTTGGGTTAGTTTTGCAAATGCCCCATTTTCATTTTAGTAAAGTTTCATCTTGAAAGATATAATACGGAGTATGAGATAAGATATATATGTAGGATGATTGAAACCCCATATATGTACCTTTGTAGGGTTTAAAATGGGTCTCCATGGAAAGATTCAATCTAGTTTCGGTACGTGTTTGATAATTCACTATGTTAATTGTTAACGTTCAATGAGATGATTATATATCCCCATGTTATTTACAAACACATCTGGCATAATGACGTTTGTGTACGTGCCTGCAGGGATATGGATACTACGAGTCTACGTACGTACAACGTGTCTAATAATTAAAATATGTCATTTTACTATTAACGCACTTTCTAGACGGATGAAAACTTAAAAACTAAATAAAATATCCATTTTTAATAAAAAAAAATTAATAATTTTATAGTTACTATTAATAATTAAGTACGAACTTATTAAAAAAATTAAGGAAAATTGCATAAAATAGCACGAATTTTAGGTATAGTTGCGGTCGGTGGCACGAACTTAAAAAAATACAAAAATAATCACCAACTTTGGGGTTTAGTTGCGGTCAGTGGCACGTATCACCGATCTCACTAATGTGGACTAATGAGGGTGCTTGCATGGATTTTTTTTAATTAAAAAGACATATAGCGAGATATGGATTAGTGGGGTGCTTACATAGATTTTTTAAAAAAATTAAAAGGCATAAAAGATGTGCTCAAATTGTGAAACTAGCTAGATTCCATTTTTTTTATATTTCATGTAATTCCAAATCAAAGATAATTGTAACAAATATAAAATTTGCAAATTAAAATAACTAGTACCAATTGTCATATTCATGGTAAACATTTTAGTAGTAAAATGACATAAATAGAAAACCAACATTTGGTTAGCACAAACCAAACTTGAGAAGGTCCAGGGGCCCCGGATGATTAGCATCCAGTTTGTTTTATGCTAACCAAATGTTGGTTTTCTATTTATGTTATTTTGCTACGTACTCAAATGTTTACCATGAACGTGACTAGTTATTTTAATTTGCAAATGGTATATTTCTCACAATTATCTTTGATTTGGAATTACATGAAATAAAAAATAAAAATAGAACCTAGCTAGTTTCACAATTTGAGCACATCTTTTATGCCTTTTAATATTTTATAAAAAAATCTATGTAAGAACCCCACTAATCCATATCTCGTTATATGTCTTTTTAATTATAAAAAAATTTCATGTAAGCACCCTCATTAATCCACATTAGTGAGATAGGTGATACGTACCACTGACCGCAACTAAACCCCAAAGTTGGTGATTATTTTTGTATTTTTTTAAGTTCGTGTCACTGACCGCAACTATACTTAAAGTTCGTGCTATTTTATGCAATTTGCCCAAAAAATTATAACAAGATGGATATTTTATAATGTAGTTTTTATTATCCTAAACGACATGTTTTACCGAACTAAGGGAGTATATGTAAAAAAAACGTTTCGGCTATATACACCGCAAATCCCCACGTCCTTAAGGACGTGCAAATTGGGTGAGAGCCACCCAAACCCGGACGTGCAAGCACGTTTTTTTTTTTTTAATAACGTGCTTGCCCGTCCCTTAAACACGAAGAGGATGTGCCTCTTCTTCGTCTTCGTCTTCATCGTCAGAGAGAGAGAGCGCCGGAGCACCTGAGAGAGAGAGACCGAAACCGAGAGAGAGAGAGAGAGAGAGAGAGAGACCCAGAAAGAGAGAGAGAGAGAGAGAGATGGAGACAGAAAGAGAGAGAGAGCTCGAGGCGGCGGTAGCGGCCTTGGAGGCGGAGGCGACAGCGATGGAGGTGGAGGGCGGTGGTGGGGGTGGAGCATCAGGGGAGGCGGTGGCGGCGGCGGTGGAGCCGGTGGCTGAGGGCCTGGTGGTGCTGGCGACTGTGGCGGCGGAGGAGGGTGGTGGTGGTGGGGCGGCGTGTGGCGGCGGCGATGAAGCCCGAACAGTGGCCGAGGAGGAGGGTAGTGGTGGTGGGGCGGCGTCTGGCGCCGGCGACGGAGGCCGAGCAGTGGCCGAGGAGGAGGCGGAACCGCCGCGGAAGCGTCGGACCATTGAGGTGTCCCCGATCCCGACTCCACCGGTATGTTATTTGAATTACTTTTTGTTTGATTTATTTTTAGAGTTTTAAAATATAATTTGATAGATAATATAGTTTTATAATAGAAGTTTATAGAATATATGATTGATAATATATATTGTTTGATAGAATATAATTGAAAATATATTTTCTGATTTATTTATATATTATAATGTTTTTTTATAGTATATAGTTTGATAGAAAAGAATATAATTGTAATTTGATAGAATATAATACATAGAAAAAAATTACAATTGAAAGACAATAAAAAACATTAAAATATATTATAATACTTCAAAACTATTTAATTAACATTAAAATATATTTGAATATATTCAAATATATAAAAATATATAAAAATAAATTTATATTGAAAGATAATAAAAAACATTAAAAAATATTAAAATACTTCAAAATTATTTCATTTACATTAAAATATATTTAAATATATTCAAATACATAAAAATAAATTTATATTGAAAGATAATAAAAAACATTAAAAAATATAATAAATTATAATAAACTACATAGAAATAAATTTAAATTGAAAGAAAATAAAAACATTTAAATATATTAAATTATAATATAATAAATTATAATAAAATACATTTCATAATAACAGGCAGGGAGGCTCATGAGGGGGGACGGTACCCTCCGGCCTGTTACGTTCGCCGACCGGGCAGCGGTCAGCCAGATTGCAGAGAGGACGGTACCCGCCAGTTCTACAGCCACAGTCGACGATCTGCTCGCGTCTGCAGAGCGGTACCAGCAGTCGATGGAGACCCCCCCGGCCGACGAGCACGACACCTTCTGGTCGGGTATGCCAGGTTGGGATCCTTCTGGCGATGCGATGATGGGGTTGCAGCCTTCTTTAGAGCCCCCTGAGGTCTTGAGTAGCTGCATCACCGACGTAGTCGCTGGGCGACGGGCCAACATGGGTAGACCTCCTACTCGTGTTCCACCCACCATCCCGGAGGCATCTTCTTCAGCCGTTCCGGAGACCTCTGCTTCAGCCGTCCCAGAGGCTTCTACATCCGGCACACACGAGCATGAGCCTTCGACATCCGCCACACCAGCGGCGATCTCCTTGGGCTCTGCAGATGATGTGATCCCTGACGTCGTTGAGGAGGCTGACGACGGTCAGGAGGGGCAGGCTCAGGGCCAGGGGGGGCCACAGGTAGAGCCCGAGCCCATCCCTGCGCAGGCTGCCGCACCGGCTGTGCAGGTCGACCCTTTGTTGCCGCCGGGAGAGCTGCTTGTGTCTTACAGGCATCACCGTGCGTACCAGGTGTGGAGAGATCCTACGGTGGAGCTGCCGCTGCTGAAGTTCCACCACCGGGTGACTCACCTGCAGCCTTTCGAGCCGTACATATTTGAGGGCCCGGGGTGGAGGATCTGCTCCCATCCGGCATCCCACAGCTGCGGTCCCTCCACTGGCAGTGTGTGGACGAGTTCACCTGCACGGGCTTCTTGGAACATTGGCACCCGGAGACGAACTCCTTCCACTTTCCATGGGGCGAGATGACCATCACGCTCCACGATGTTGCGTGTCTGATGGGACTTCCGATTGATGGCCACCCCTGCACGTCACATCTGCCCGCGGGCGGTTTGGTCCCCGCCATCGCGGAGTACTACCAGCTCACCCGTGTGGCTCTCAAGTCGTACAGACACACCGGCGGCCCTCCGGTGACTGGGTTTACTACCCTGTGGCAGCAGAGACACGGGCCGCTCATCGACCCCGCCCCCGAGGATGACCCAGAGGCCGCGGCTGATCCTAAGCAGATTCGGCTGCGCACGCATGTGGGAGGGGGGGCAGCCCGATGATGACCCTGCACAGCGTCTGTTTCTGCACAGGACCTACATGGCCATCGCTCTCGCCGCGACTTTGTTTGTGGACAAGTCGCAAAGCCGGATCCCATGGAGGATATTCGGCCTCATTTGGGACATCCCATGGACGGCCACCCTTGCATGGGCTGCAAGTTCCCTCGCATGTATCTACAGGGGCCTAGGCGAGGCTACCCGCTAAGGTGCGAAGGGCATAGACAGCTGCACGCCGATCCTACAGGTTCGAGACCGTTAAATTAGAGTTTTAGTTCACAATTATTTAAATTATATGCTAACAACATATTTTTTTTGTGTACAGGCTTGGATATGGGCGTACTTCCCTCGCTTCTGAGGTGATTTCTCCAGCGACCCGGCTAGGAAGGATGACCCTCGCTTCTACGCGAAGTTCATCGGTCCGAAGCAGCCAACGCGCATGAAGGACGACGCGAAGCTGAAGAAGGTGCGGGAGCTGCGGGACGAGGTGGACCGTCTTACCGTCGACGATGTATGTATTCGAAACTCTATCTATATCACTTATAATTCTTAGCTGTGAATTACATCTGATTTGTTTAATTGTAGGTCCGGTGGATGCCTTTTGGGCGTGATCTTGATTTCGACTTCTGCTTATGTTGATGAGTCTGTTGATTTATGACATGCTATACTAAGACATGTGAATGCGAAATCTGTATGTCGATTGCATGATATGGGTTTGATTCCTAGCCTATCTAAACATGGCCATAGAAAATGTGAAATATATGTTGAGGCCAAATTTCATAAACAACCTTTTAAAACGGTGTTAGAAAGAACAACTGAATTTTTGGAGTTAGTCCATTCTGATTTGGCCGATTTTAAAAACATGAAAAGTAGAGGTGGCAAGCGCTACTATGTCACATTTGTGGATGACCATTCTAGATATACCAAGGTATACTTGCTTAGGTCTAAAGATGAAGCAAAAATCATGTTTTATGTGTATAAAGCTGAAGTAGAAAACCAATTGAATCACAAAATTAAAAGGCTTAGATCTGATAGAGGCGGTGAATATGCACTCATTCTTTGAGAGAATTTTGTGAATAAAATGGCATCATTCATGAATTTACAGCTCCATATTGCCCACAATAAAATGGTATTGCTGAAAGAAAAAACATAACTTTAAAGGAAATTATGAATGCTATGCTTTCTAGTTGTGGTTTGCCTAATAATATGTGGGGGAAGTTGCCTTGTCCGCCAATCATATTTTGAATAAGGTACCTCACAAGAAGCTTGACAAAACACCTTTTATGAACTTTGGAAAGGGCCTCCGCATAATATGAAATTCTTGAAAGTGTAGGGGTGTCTTGCTAAGGTAGGGTTACCTTCGTTCAAGTTGATACTATGGGATCTAAGACCTTTGATGCAATTTTGATTGGTTATGCTGAAAATAGTGATGCATATCGCTTTATGTGTTTGAGTGATCGTACCTTGTGTGAATATCGTGATGTTGTTTTATTTGAGCATATGTTTCCTTTACAGAAATCTGCATTACCTGCTAATGATTCTTCATCTCATGATGCATCTTCATCCATGCCTAATACCGTTTTGTCTAATGCTCATGTTGATCATGATGAACCTAGGAAAAGTAAAAGGTGTAGGAAGGAAATTAGTTTTGGTCCTGATTTTGTGACTGCATTTCGAGTTGAACTTAATTATTTAAATGAACTAGATGATATTTTCATTAGTCTTCATATGATAGAAGATGATCATAAGACCTATGATGAGGCAATAAGTTCATTAGATGCTAGTTTCTGGAAAGATGCTATTAATAGTGAGATAGAATCCATTATGTCTAATCACACATGGGTACTAGTTGATATGCCTAAAGGAAATAGAGACATTAGTTGTAAGTGGGTCTTTAAGAAGAAGCTTAAAGTGAATGGCTCAATGGATAGATATAAGGCAAGACTAGTTATAAGAGGATTCACTCAAAGATATGGAATTGACTTCTTTGACACTTATTCTCCTGTTACAAAAATTGCTACCATTCGTGCATTGTTTGCTTTGGCTTCTAGCCATAAAATGTTGGTTCATCAGATGGATGTTAAAACTGCATTTTTGAATGGTGATCTAAATGAGGAAATGTATATGGAACAATCTCTTGGGTGCATTGTTCCAGGACAGGAAAAAAAAGTGTGCAAGCTGAAGAAGTCATTGTATGGACTCAAGCAAGCATCAAAGCATTGGTATGAGAAGTTTCACACAACTATCCTAAGCTTTGGATTTGAGGTAAACGGATCTAATGTATGCGTCTATTCCTAAGAGGTTTGGTGCTGATTGTGTGATTATATGTTTATATATGGATGACATGTTGTTATTTGGATCACACATAAATGCTATAAACACAACCAAACAGTTTTTGTCATCTAAGTTTGAGATAAAAGACATGAATGTTGATGTCATTCTAGGAGTTAAAGTAACTAGAAAAGAAAATGGCTTCATTTTATCACAACCTCATTATGTAGAGAAAATGTTGAAAAAGTTTGATAAATTTGATGTTGTGCCAGTTAGAACTCTTTATGATGCTAGCATGCAATTGAAGAAAACTTTTGGAAATAGTGTGTCCCAAAATGAGTAAGCTAAAATAATTGGGAGTATAATGTTTCTGATGAATTACACTAGGCCTGATATTGGATATGATGTGAGTAGACTCGGTAGATATACCCATAACCCTAGTAGTGAGAATTAGATTTCACTTAATAGATTATTGAGATATCTTAAAGGCACATTTGATTGGGGTTTACATTATGTGGGTTTCCCCCAAGCTTTGGAGGGATACTTTGATGCAAACTGGGTCACTGACAATGATGAGGTTAGCTCTACTAGTGGTTATGTGTTCACTTTATGTGGTGGTGCTATATCATTGAAGTCATCAAAAACAAACTTGCATTGCTAGATCAACTATGGAATCTGAGTTCATAGCATTATATTTAGCTGGTCAAGAGGCTAAATGGTTGAGAAGCTTACTGGCTGACTTACCTTTGTGGGGGCATAAGACCCCGACTATTTCTCTACATTGTGACTCACAATCTACTGTTTGTGTAGCTAACAACAATTCTTACAATGGTAAGAAGAGACACATATGGATTAGACATGAAGCTGTGAGACAGTTGATTGCTATCGGTGTCATTTGCTTGGAGTATGTGAAGTCCGAGAGGAATCTAGCAAATTTGTTGACGAAGAGGCTGAATAGAAGGATGGTCCTTGAATCATCTAAGGGAATAGGGCTCAAACCCACGTGAGCAGAGATACACCATACCCATTCCCAAGACATGTGTATGAGAAAGGATGAGTCTCAAACTCTTAATGAGTCCATAGCCCAGAGTTGGGTGGTCCTATTGAGAAGGACTTGATGGATTCACCGAAAAATGTAGAGGTTGAACATTATGTTCTTAATGATATCATAGCCCTATAAGGGTGGTCTATGTGAGCTAGACTTGATGGAATCACCTACGACAGTGTGAAGGGTTGGTCGCCTTCTATGGAAGACTAGGGTTGTCTTTCTAGAGCACTCTTTAGCACCCAATGTATGAAATGACCATCTATCGTTGACATTTAGATTGCGGAAACACCAGGGCAGTGGTGAAGGTATGTGCTGTTGAGGTCAACTCGCGAGTCAGGAAGTTCAAGATTCGTTCACTTCTATGACAAGCGAGGCACTCAGCTTCACTATGTGTTGGTTCAAGATTCATTCACCAGCATTTAAGTACTTTCTCCTCGAAACCAGCTCAAAACGATGTTTTTGATTCAAAACCCCTAATTTCTCACATTATTACGGGACTGTTGGGAGTAATGTTCACAATGGGGGTTTTAAACTTGGATTTTTTACTTCCTTGTCCCACATTGATTGTAAAAGTAATTGAGGGGCTGTTTTTTAAGGGGAGTTTTGAAAGGGCTATTAAGAGTTGGGATAGGAGTCCCACATGCGCGCACCACCACTGCCTCCGTCAGTCCCGTCCGTGTTCGTGACACGTGCGTGGGTGGAGTGTCTCTTCTTCTGTTTTAAAAACCGAAGAGGGCTTCCAGTTTTCAACACACATTCTCTCCTCTCCTCTCTTCTTTTGTAACCGTTCTGAGTCCTGGGTGGTTCCATACTTCGACGACATGTGCACGCTCGAGAAGTTCATTGTGTATCCTTGGGGGGCGGCGCCTGTAGCCGACTTGTACCACGGTGTCGGGGTGATTTCGCTTCTAAGGCAGTAATTCTCTTTACACCACGCCACAATTTTTCAAACACGGGTTTTAGGGTTCTGTTTTTGATCGATTTTCATTGAAATTTTGAGGCCTAAATTCGCTTTCACACCAACCGACGATTCTCGAAATTGGTAAAGACAATTTTTGTTTCATTTTACTTGCATGCTTTTCTTGCCGGAGATTCTGAATTTTTGAAGTATTTAGGTATATGTATACCTCCCTTGCACTAGACCAACATAAGTCATTGCCATTTATGAACAAGATTTGCATTCCATTAACCATATAGACGTGTTAAGAACTGAAGCACCATAATGATGTCATGGATGCTTCCATAAAGTGCATGGGATGACCCAAATCCTTTCATTAAGAAGATTATGCACAATCTGCATATAAGTGAAATTTAGTAAAAAGAGCATAAAATATGGATTAAGGTAATTTACTTATGCACCTCCTGAAAAACACCCTTCTCTGCTGGCTAGTGTTTATTTTTTACTCTTTTTAAAAAAAAAAATACTTGATGTTAATTGTGTTAATGTTGTTCTTGGTAGGTGCTTGCTGTCAAAAAGATAGATTCAACTATCATTTCTAGCTACCCAGAGGACTTCACCGTGATTGTTGCCAGTATCTCGCAGTTTAATCACCCAAATATAACCAAGCTTGTAGGGTACTGCTCAGAGCATGGACAACACCTGATGGTTTATGAAATTCACAAGAACAGATTGTTCATGACTTTCTGCATCTGCCTCATTAGTTCACCAAACTGTTATCATGGAAGTACTCTCGCATCAAGGAGCTCTTGGAAGTGCCCGTGCACTAGAGTAAGTATTCACTATCTTGCATTTCTTTCTGTTATGCATTCAATATATTTGGTAGAAGCATTGGATGCCTTTGGTTTTTGCTCCATCTCCAACGGTGCTGAAACAATCCTTTACATTTCAAGCTCATACTTTTTTCTTTTCTTTTCCAATTATGCATGTAAATAGATATGCAACATTTTTCTAAAAATTTACAATGCATTATTTTTTATTCAAATTTTGTCCTAAGTATTTAGATTTTTTTTAAGGCACATGAGTATTTAGATATAAATCTTAAGATTATATTGTTTGAATACACTGTTTTTAATTAAACTGTTATCAGTACAACATTTTGACTGTTATACAAACCCCAAAATTTTTAATACGGATTATTTGATGTCTATCTATTCTTTTTTTTTTTCCTTGCAGACTGTGCAAAAACGAGATCCATCAGGTGAGTTGTTTGTAACTTTTATGTATGTTTAATGACACCACTTTTCATGACTTAATTTCATTAAAGATAAGATGTCTCTTTTCAAATGAAATTGGGTCACTGTTTCCCATGTGTTCAACCATTTTTGTTAGAGTTTGATGTTGTGCTTTAAACATTTTTTAAGTTTATACAGCAAGTTTTGACTTTATATCTTCTTAGAATAAGCCCAACAGCTTCTCTAAAAAATATCTATTTTACAGATAAAAATGTCAAAATCTCTAAAAAAAAATTCACTCAAACTCCACCAGCTTCTCTATTGTACAGATTTTTACATTTATTATACAGTATAATAAATAAATGCATTTATTAAGGATATTTAATTCTACATTTATAAAATATTATTTTAATCTTAATTATAATTAGTGTTCTAAAAAACGCTCGGTGGATGCTCGGATGTGAGGTACCGTCAAGCGCCAAGACGGTTCGGCGGCCTTATTGGCAGATTCTTGGCGGTTAAAACGTTTTCTTAATATTTTCTTATTTTTACCCCCTATATTAGGACTATAATACATATGATATAATAAATATTCATTTCTAAAGTGTTTACCATCACTACATTAGCAAAACATAATGCAAATGAAAGTTAAGTGATTAAGTCATGATCATTTTAATGTTATTCGGCTCAAAACAAACAAAAAGTGACATAAACATATATGTTAAAAAAAAGTGACATAAACATATATGTTAAAAAAAACAATTCATATCATCTAAGCTTCGATCTCTTCATTTCCATATTGGTGGGCATCAATCTCCTTGTCGGACTCAAAGTCAAATTCTTCATCATCAATTGGCTCATCCCCTGAGCCATCGGAGGTAAAATCATCCTCGTCCGGCTCCCTCACGTCATCATGTGCTCTAGAACCAAGCGTGAGCTCATCTTCTTCGTCATCTTCTCCATCAACTATCCATGATTGTGCATGAATAGCCTCATTTGCTAGAAGCACATCTACTTTCCCCTTTCGACCCATCATTTTCTTGTTCAACAATCTTGCATTGAATTGGACATACACTAGCTTTTTCATCCCATCGGTATCTAATCTATTCCTTTTCTTTGAGTGAATCTACATGTTTAAAAAATGGAATAAATATATAGAATAGAGAATGTAGAATAATTAAAAGATATTAAAATGAGAATCCAAATACCCCTTCGAAGACACTCCAATTTCTTTCACAACCGGATGAGCTTGTTGTCAAAGCAAGAACCCTCTTTGCAACATTTTGGAGATTAGGAGTTTGATTGCCGTAGATTGTCCACCATGCAACTATACATAGACATATAGTAAAAGAAAGAATCCTCTTAACTTTTGTCTAAAATATTAATTAAACATATAAAACAATAAAGAAAATAGTAAAAGAGATACCTGGATCATAAGCATCATCATTTTTCTCACAACTCTTTAGCGCCAAAGCTCTTCCAAAAGGACCATTTATAATATTTAGCCTCACATTTCTAACATTTTTTTTTACTTATTTATAACATTATATATTACAATTTAACGTTTTTAAAACTTCAAATATTTCTAACATCTTTTTTACTTATTTCTAACAATTAAAGTTGTTAACATTTTTTTACTTATTTCTAACAATTAAAGTTTTTAAAACGTTGTTAAAACTTCTAACATTTGTTTACTTATTTCTAACAATTAAAGTTTTTAAGACTTTTAAAACTTCTAACATTTATTTACTTATTTCTAACGTTTTTAAAACTTCTAACATTTATTTATAACACTTTTTTACTTATTTATAACAATTAAAGTTTTTAAAACTTCTAACATTTTTTTCCACTTGTTATATATACCAACCTAACATTTCTAACGTTTGATTTCTAATTTTCTCCCTCCCTTAAAAATCTAATTTCATATGGATCATCGTTCATTGGGTAGCCGCTATTTAGTTGATCCCTATATGAACGATGATGACGATATAGATAACGATTATGAAGAAAACCTATTACTTCTTCAAATAGAAGAAGAATGTCTTCCCAACAACCAATCAGGACGTCAACGTGGTTCTATTATGGGTCATGCTACAATTGATCGTGATCTTATTGGTGGCCATGAACGGCTTTCGGGGTACTTCAAGCACGCTTTGCCATTGTGAGGAATCCAGCAAGGTTTTGGGATAAGGATGTCCTAAAACATATTATGATGGCGTGCATAATCATGCATAATATGATTGTCGAAGATGAGCGATTGAGCGTGAAGAGTATGATCTATATCGTCGAACAAAACATTTTCATGACATTGAAAAGCAATATGATCGAGTGGCTGAAGTCCCAAGCATAACAGTTTCACATGAACGCACACCAACAATACTAGAGTTTGTTGCAAAACGACATCATATTAGAGACAAACAAGTGCATACTAGACTCCAAGAAGATCTTATTGAGCACTTTATCCATGGTGGAGAATAGTATTTTCGGTTCACTATTTTGTTACTATTATTATGTGATATTCAATTTCGTTGTCCTTAAGAGACTAATAATAAAGTCATGCATAATATTAATCGATATATGGTAATTGTCCATTACACCCAACATAGCGAAATGACAAAAATCAAACTTTAAGTTCATATAAAAACGATAGAACATAATAATAGCTCACATAAAAATAAAGAGACTGCTCATTTCCGCTCCTGTCAACCCTCTTTTTCAAGATTTCCCTTTGTCGACACGTAAAGTATTCAGCTTGAATGGGCGACAACTTAGTGATATCCATGGCCATTACTTGAAGTTCATATTCCTTCTCTCTAAGAGCAACTTGTTTTTGCTCATTAGCAAGCAAACTCTTGAGGTTTTCTGACTTGATCCGGTCACTCTCTATTCTTCTTTCCCTTAATTCTTCTAGCTCAATACGGGTTTTAGAAACCGCGGTAGTACTTTCATCAAGTTTTTCTTTCTTGTTCACTTATGTGGCCGCTTTTCTCTCAATCGGTCGCTTCAAACCTTTTGGTTGTGGAGGACATTCTTCATCTTCTTCTAAATTGAAAGACTTCGTAGTTTTAGCAAATGAACCCTTGTTGTGAGCCTAATTCCCCATGTTTTATAATTACTTTTATATCGTTTTCTACATACATTTCATGCATTTGGGCTCAGAACAGTACATAATCTATGTAGTTTATGATTATTTGCCAAATTATGGAATCTACACCAGTTTCTGTTTAATTTCGCAGAAATCGAGGCAATTTACAATAATTCAGAGACAGGGGGGAAAGCTCAAAGTCAACTACAGAAAGTCTGAGGTTAAGGAGTAGCGGAACCAGGAAAAATCAAGCTGGAAGCAAGAAAATCGAGTCGAAAATCACAGGTCGATATCGAGTACACTCACTCAATATCGAGTCATCAACTCGATTTCCACCCAGAAATCCAAAAATTGGCTAAGGAAGAAAAGCAAAGGTCGATATCGAGTTACCCAACTCGATATCGAGTACTATCAACTCGATTTTCATCTCTGGAGCCAATATTGAGTAGCTGAGCTGAAACTGAGGAAATGTTGGTCGTTATCGAGTGAGCCAACTCGATATCGAGTGAGCAACAGAGGCCGATTCCGAGCTTAACCGACTTCTTGTTATGTTTCTATCCCGAATCCGATGGAGATATTTTCGAGAGCAAATTCCATCAAGATCTATCAAGTGCTATCAAGAGGAAGAGATATTTACCTACTTTAGATATAATTCCTTTTAGATTTATTTCCATTATTTAATTTTAATAATTTAGATAGATAGATATAGATATAGATAGAATTTCCTTCCTTGATTAGCAAGGATTGGAAGCCTATAAATAAAGCCTTAGGGGCTGATTTCCATTCATTCAATTCTAGAGAAGGAGAAGAGGTAGTAAGTAGAGAGAGAGAGAGAGAGCTTGTGGCAAGAGCAAGGTGGAAAGGCGAGAGCGGATTGGGCTTGTGTTGTAGGAGGAAATCAAGTTTAAAATATAATGAAATAGATCAAACCAGATTCTGCCCACGCAAATGATTACAAGACCTCCTCCTGATGTAGCAGCGGGAAGTCAGGATCGATCCACGAGGAAGCACGTCAGCTGATCTCAAGTAGTTGTAAATCTCACAGACAGAAGTAATAGACCAAAAGAAAGACAAAAATAACAAATAAAAGCAGAAAAGAAAAACGAAAGCACAGAACTGCTCGATATCGACAACAACTCCCCGACGTCGAGTAAAGACAGAAACTTGAAATTGCAACTTTTCGAACCCAGAACGCAGATTTCGATGAATTAAATCAATAAACTAAAAGACTTCCAAGGCCAGGGTATCAACACCACAACGATAACCATGCAAAATAACACATAAAGGCATAAAAGATCATGTTTTTCATCAAATAACTTTCGTTATTAACAAATAGGAATATAGAGGCTTTCGCATAAACCCTAATTGTTACTAACTCTTTTCACATAATCAATCCAAGTTGAATTAAGATCACTTTCGCTCCAATAACACAAACAAGGATCACCTTCAACTTTCGCAAAAGAATCATGCTCATAGGGATAGAAGACGAATTGCATAAAAAGATCAAACCTTTACCGCATCATCTTACATGGCTACCGTCGGGCTCACCCTGACCCTAGAAGTGGGTGGACTACTCGCTCTTCATCATCAAGAAACTCATCAAATAACAAAAGGAACTAACTTGCATTAAATAAACCAAAGAGAACTTACAACCAATCGAAGCCAAATCCGCTTTCGCCTTTCCAACTTCTCTCGCCACAAGCTCTCTCCTCTACTCTCTATGTAACTAATTGTGTGTGAAACTGAATGCTTAGAAATCAGCCCCTAAGGCCTTATTTATAGGCTTCCAATCCTTGCTAATCAAGGTAAGAAAGTCTATCTATATCTATATCTACTTACTTAAGATAAAATAACGGAATAAATAATTAAATCTAGAACTATATCTAAAGTAGATAAAATATCTTCTCCCTTGACTTGATAGCTCTTATAGATGTGGATAGAATTTGGTCTCAAAAATATCACCATCGGCTTCGGGGTAGAAACTTAAAAAGAATTCCGGATAGCTCGGAATCTGCCACTGGCTCAACTCGATATAGAGTAGGAGTCCTCGATATCGACTAGCATTTTCTTCGTCTTGTGCTCAGCAACTCCATGTCGGCCAACAGAACATATATCGACTTGGATTGTTATAGATATCGAGTAAAGTTACTCGATATCGACTAACTTCTGCTCGGCTCCCAGTGCTTAGCTTCGTCGATCTCGGCTCTGGACATGGAAATCGACCCAAGTGTTTCGTCGATATCGACTAACCTGCTCCACCTCCCAGCTTCTCTTGTCGATTTCTGGGGTCTTTACTCGATCTGGGCTTACTTGATATCGAGTAAAACAACTCGATATCGACTAAGTCTCTCAGCTTTCTGCTCTGTTCTTGAAACGCACTTTCCCGAGTCCTCGTTCGTCGGATTGACGCATATGACCATGCATTGGAAAGCTCTTTCCGAGGGCTACAACTCTTATGAAGACATCAAAGGTTGATTCAGAACGAAGAATGGTGAAAATGGCCTTTTCTCCAGCTGCACAATTCTTAGCTTCTCCATGAGTTTCCTTTAAGCTCCAAAGTGCGTCCGATTTCTGCGAAATATAACAAAAACTTGTGTAGACTCCATAATTTGCAAATAAACATAAACTACACAAATTATGTATTATTCTAACAAAAATGTATGAAGCGCATGCAGAAATCGATATAAAAGTAACTGTAAAACATGGCGAATTAGGCTCACAACAGCTTGTTCGGTTGTAAACTTTCTTTTTAGTTTTATTGTAATGCAAAGTTATTTCCTTTTATTGATGTCTTTATTTATGATGAAAAGCAAGTAGTCCACCCACTTCTAAGGTCGGGGTGAGCCCGACGGTAGCCATGTGAGGTGATGCGGTAAAGGTACAAGATTTTTATGCAATTCGTCTTCAATCCCCAAAGCATGATTCTTTTGCGAAAGTTGAAGGTGATCCTTGTTTGTGTTATTGAAGCAAAAGTGATCTTAATACAACTTGGATTAATTATGTAAAAAAGGGTTAGTAACAATTAAGGTTTATGAAAAAGCCTCTATATTCCTATTTGTTAATAACGAAAGTTGTTTGATGAAAAACACGATCTTTTATGCCTTTATGTGTTATTTTGCATGGTTAACGTTGTGGTGTTGAAACCCTGATCTTGGAAGTATTTTAGTTCATTGATTTATTTCACAAAGTTCCGAGTTTTCAAGTTTCTGCAGTCAATATTGAGTTGTCTTCTGTCGATTTTTCTGAGTCGATATCGAGTTGCTTTAATATTAAATGCATTACTTTAAAAAAATAGAGCGCACAAAAGTGCGGGTACTAAACTAGTTTTTAGTAAAGTCACTGCTACCACAACAAAGTAACAATAACTGAATTATCTTATGGCTCGTTTGGTTTAAATTTTTAAAAGGTAAAGTAAAAGTAAAATAATGTAGTCCCTTTATAGTTTAAGATACATTATTACTCTCTCCGTCTCAAAATACATGTATTTTTAGCCCCTAAAATTTTGTCAAAAATCCATGTCTTTTTAGATTTAATAATTACGTCTAACCTACTTTTACATCTAATCGTTATTCAAATTTTTACATCACCCCTTAATCAATATCCTCTTCTCCTAACTTTTCATACAAAATTGGGTTTGTTCCTCCTTATTTCAATCACCGATCATTTGAACAAAGGTAACCATATTCATTATACTCCTCTAATCATTATCCATCTTATTTTGTTTTTTATACAAAAAATTATACCGTTCTTCTCTTATCTAGATATACTTTACTATATAAAATTTATTTACATTCCGTATACATTGCATACTCCAAACCAGCCCTTAATCACATTTCAACAACCCCATCCAAATTGGTGCATGGATTTTAATTAAGATTTGTGACATGTTGTAATTACTGATGGATTTATTAAAAAATTACTGTGTAAATAGCTTATTCCAAATGGAAATCCATATGATCATATTTCACTATATATATTCTTACTTTTAGCTAGGTGTGTACTTAATACAAATCACACGTTTCACACATTACAATTTACAATCAATTACTTATTACACTAGGCCTAACCTTGCCTAGCTACTTATCTCCAGGCATTTTGTTCTCTCTTTTTCTTTATAAAAAAATATATATAAAAAAAAAATTCCCGCCATGTATCATATTCGTAGATTCTGATGGGGGTCCTTAAGATTTATGCCCTCCAATTGGGAACTTGTTTATCTTTAATTCAATTATTGTACTTTGCCCTGAGATATATTATTATCATATATTATTCTACACATTAATTATTAGATTAGATGAGGGGAACAAAGGAAGATCCGCCATTGTTGTAGCTGCAGAGCTTTCCACCCAACGGCTCTATTTTTTTTTTTAATTTACAAATGTCAACGGATTCCTCTTGTCTGCGATTTCCCTTTCAGATTTCAACAGTTACCGAGATGCTGTTTGCTGTCAGAAGATCTCGCTTGCCTTTCCAGCTTCCTTCATCCCATCTCTTTACTTAACGCTACACCTTGTTTCATTAATCTATTCTACAGTTAAGGCTCCGTTTGGCAGGCCCTTATCTGGTTTGGGATTTTTTTATGAGAATATCAGTGCATTGTTTACGTGCAACCAAACGAAGCCTTATTAAAATGGAGTGGAGAGCATTTGACCAACAATGATAGACTACAAAGCATGTTGGAGTGGCAGAGATCGATCCACAAGGAAGTGCTTTGCTGTCTACAGTTACGGCAGTGTTAAAATAAGTTATAATTTCTGCTATTAATTAATTAATTAAACAACTATATACATGTGGTTTACATCACATTTTGTATAGTTATTTTCTTTAATTGAGTTGGTGCTTTGGAGATGTGAATGAATATTGTATAATTTCAATTTTGCACTCAGTCTAGATTCATATATATATACTGAATTAAAATTGGGGTAATTAGGTTGATAGATGAAGTTGGGTTCATCTAGTTAGTTTGTTTGATGTAGATCAATTTTGGCTGCACGAATAGAAGAAGACTTCGATCGCCATCAGAAGGTGCGGTTTCAATAGAAGTGATATTAGACGACAATGTCCGATTTCCTATTATGATACATTTCTAAACAGGGAATCGCGTCACGGTTCAAATTTACTATTTTGCGGCGACGTATGGGCTTTTTGGGCCGTTTAAGGTTATTTCATAGCTTAAATTGGGGGTTTTATGATTCTTTCGGCAATTTTTGTTACCGCTTAGCAACTAGGGTTTCTTTATGTTTTCCCTATTTAATAACGTGAAGTCCTAATACATTATTCATTCAATCATATTTCAATTAATTAGAGAATTTTCTCTCTTTTCTAGCGGATTTCAATTTATTGGTTCTAGGGTTTTTGTCCCTTGCAAAATTCTTTTATAGGAATCTCGCGTTTGTGTGATTTCGGAGCTTCCATTCTATGTCATTGGTTATGTTTTTAATGTACTATGTATAAATTAATGCTCCTGTTTCAGTGAAATTGAGGAAAAACTCTATCTATAGCTAGAATTGGGACAAGTAGAGTTATAATAAAAGGGTGAATGATCATGATTTTAAGCGTTGATTTTTAATTCACACTTTATATATCAATATATCCCAAAATAACGTTCGACAGTTTTATTGACACAGTTGCTTACATTATAGATGCGAATATGAGGCAAGGCAGATGTCAATGGCAACTGGATTGAGGAATAAACAATTAATTAATTAATAATAATAATAATAATAATAATAATAAGTGTACGTGAAAATGACAGAAACAGGATTAAATGTCTGCTAAACAGGGTAAATGAAATCCATAACCTGCGGTGATTGGGGCTCAGATGGGAAACAACTTCTGCCAAAGCCACTTACTTCCCATTCATCCAACCAATAATTCCTCATTAAGTTTCATTTTAATATAAATAAGTAATGCATAATACACGTATATAACCACTCTACCTCAATCTTCATGTGCCTTTATATATTTATATTTGTTTGATAAGCGCATATATATGGTTTGTTCTCAAGATCTTGGCCATGCCAGCTCTTATCTACCTTACTCCAATCCCACTTGTATTGGTTTAACTAAAACCTGCTGCATATATTTGGTTAACATCGATTCGGAGGAGGAATTAAGTTTCCCCTTTGTTTCGGCCGAATTCGGTTTCTCGGGTTTGTTATGCTGGTGGTTTGATCTCGGTGGAGGCCGGCGAAGATGAAGTTCATGAAGCTTGGATCCAAACCGGATGCGTTCCGGACCGGCGACGACAATGCAAGCAGGTATTTAATTAGTTTAATTACTTGTTAATTACTTATTAGTTCTTAATAATTATACCATGTTGATGATTAATAGCTACACTTTTCGTATTGTGGGTTTGGGGCTGTGGCGGTGATTTGGTGCCAGTCGGTTTGGGAGGGGGATTGGTTGGGACCCAATCAATGTGCTAAAACACGATTGGCGGTAGGATATGGACATATGGTAGGGTCAAGAGTTCAGGTGGATTTCATGATGGTCTCTAGGTGAGTCTTGATGACCTTAACTGCAGGACGAGATTAAGGGGTTAGGCGGAGTTTTTAGAACAGTGTTGTGGGTCTGATGGATGGGAGACTTACTTTAAGAAATTAAATTTTCTTTAAAAAATAGATAAAATTGTTTTGTCTAATAGACTTTATGATATTAATTAGGAATTTTTCTGTGCATTTTTCAACTTCCTTACAAATTTGTTAGATTGTAAGAAGATTTATAGTTTGTTTAACTAATCGTGCACTTAAGTGATGGAATGAATTTGTGGATATAGGCCAATGGTAGCTATCAATAGATATCATTAACTTAAATCGTTATACAATAAACGTTCATTATCAAAAGGAAATTGTAATTAAAGTGTTATTAGGCCTTTGAAACCTTTAATTTTTTCCCTAAACGCCTTTAGCTTAACTTTGGAGCTACAAGCTATTTGGTATGATTGTGATATAATTTGTTCTAATTAATGCCTAATGATAGTTTTGTTTAATTTAACAACTATAAGCCCAATGAAAGCGAATATTACGCAATTGTGGACTAAAACATCTCGTGGGCCGCTAATTTTGGGCTCCACCGGCCCAAAACAGCAAATTTTTGTATGTTTAATACGCTGTATCGTTTTTGGCTCTAACTTGTACATTTGTTGGGGTTAAAATGGTAGGTATGTAGATATGGAGTTGGCCTCCGACATCACTATCATTGTAGGCGATGTCAAATTTCATTTGCATAAGGTATTTTTGTTATCTCTTCAGTTATATTTGACACCAGATTTAGTTTTTTCTTTATATTTATTTTTCTCAAGAACATAAATAGCCCCAATAAGATGACATCTTGGTTTTGCAGTTCCCTCTATTGTCCAAGAGTGCTCTCTTGCAAAGCCTGGCTACATCTACACAGTCTAAAAACGACGACGAAGTCCATGTACTCGACGACTTCCCTGGCGGATCAACAAGCTTCGAGCTATGCGCCAAGTTTTGCTATGGCATGACCGTCACTCTCAACGCTCACAACGTCGTCACAGCTCGTTGTGCAGCCGAGTATCTCGGTATGCACGAGGCCATCGAGAAAGGCAACCTCGTCTACAAGATTGACGCGTTCTTCAACTCTTGCATTCTTCGAAGCTGGAAGGAATCCATCATTGTCCTCCAAAGCACGAAATCGATGCTCCCTTGGGCCGAGGATCTCAGCCTAGTCACTCGTTGTGTCACCTCCATTGCTTCAATCGCGTCAATCCACACGTCTAAGGTCAATTGGTGCTACACATACAACCGGAAGAAGCCTCTAAAAGAGGACGAAAACGAGCATGGTTTTCACCAAAAAGTCGTCCCAAAGGACTGGTGGGTTGAGGACTTGTCGGAGCTTGAAATCGCCTTCTTCGAGAAGGTCATTCAAGCCATCAAGAACAAGGCATTCGTTGGCGACGAGATCATAGGAGACGCGATCAAAGCTTACGCCTACAAGAACCTACCGGTCCCCACAAAGGGCGCGAACCACTTCAAATGCAACAATGTGGCTAGGGTTCGAATCATCGTCGAGTCCATCATTCGGCTTATTCCCTTAGAGAAAGGAAGTGTCTCTTGTAGCTTCTTGCTCAAGCTGCTCAAGGTATCACTCTTAGTAAACTCGGATGAAACCATAAAAACTCGTCTGATCGAGAAGATCGGACAACAACTAGACGAGGCTACAATCACAGATCTTCTCATAGAGAACGATCCGGCTGAAGAAGGCAAGACGACATACAATGTCGAGGTTGTACAGACGATAATCCGGGAGTTCTTGAGCCAGGATCGGAAATGTGAGATCGGAAACGAGAATCCGGAGGATATCAAGTCGGTTGGGATATCGTCGGAGGTTTCTTCGCTTTTGGTGGTGAAGCTGATTGATGCATACCTAACCGAAGTTGCAAGAGATCCAACACTGAGTGTGTCAACGTTTCTTGCAATTGCTGAGATGATTTCTATGGATTCAAGGCAAGCTCATGACGCCTTATACCGCGCCATTGACATGTACCTCAAGGTAATTGATTCAATTTGCTGAATCCCAATCCAATCAAGCACAATTTCTAGGGTTGGAGTATCAAACTCAAATCCCAATCCAATTGCCACCTACAATAGATCCAGCAATATCCAAATTTAAATTGACCGAAATTCTTAGCTCAAAAACCGAGTCAAATCAATCAATTTTGATCTTGTACTAAACTCGTCCTGTTCGATCGGCGATTGACGATGCAGGAACACCCGGGGACGAGCAAGAACGAGAAGAAGAGGATGTGCGGGGTAATAGACTGCAAGAAGCTCTCAATAGACGCGTGTATGCACGCGGTGCAGAACGAGCGTCTCCCGATGAGGATGATAATCCAGGTCCTCTTCCACGAGCAAGCGCGTGCAGCCACGGCCTCGTCAGGGGCCAGCACGCCGGACCTCAACACCAACTGCGGAACACGCTCGGCTCCGCCGGAGTCCGGAGACTGGGACGCCGTTGCGGCGATCGAGGAGATCAGGAATCTGAAGGGGGAGCTGGCGGCTTTGGGCGGGGGATCGGCGAGCGGGAGCGACGAGGAGGCGGTGAAGAGCAATGGGAATCGGAAGGGGAGGATAGAGAAGGCGGTGTTGGGGAAGATGAAGGGGCTGCTGATAATGGCGAAGAAGAGGAATCAGCTTCGGAAGATGTGGTCGACGAAGAGCTCGCAAGGTGGGGAGAGGGGCGGTGGCGATGTGAGTTCGTTTCCGAGGGCGAGTTTTAGTAGTAGCCACTTTGAGGAGGTGGGCTCCACTCCTGGTAGGAATCGGAGGGTTTCCGTTTCTTATAACTGATTTTAATTTTCAATAATCGGAGGGCTTAACCTTTATGTTATGTTAATTGATTTTTTATTACTCACTTGGAAATTGTTAATTTCTTTAATTTTTTTAATTTAAAAAATGGCTTCCCCCCACCCCCCTTTGAAAGCAAAAAATGTTTTTTTTTATAACAAGCTAGTAACCTTTTGAAATGTTAGACACAAGTCCACTAGATTGAGAAAGCACAAGTAATGTCTGATGAGCAAACCGTCATGATACAAATGAAAAACTAAATCACTCCACAATTTATGAACCAATCGATCAAGATGAATGAAAAACAACCATAAAAACTATAAACTAAACAGAAATTCGACTGGACGAGAAATAAAAACTCGACGGGAGGATAAAAAATCAAACTTTTTGTTGAGACAATAAATAAATGACAAATGTAAAACACTAGCACAAGAATTCACCAATCGTCATGATAATGAATATCAAAAGCTATAAGCTGCGTAAAATTATTAATAAGTGAAATAAAATAGGTTGGTACAATCTACTACACACGTACACATATTAAAACATGAGGCAATACAATACAACGAAAGTGAACCAAGCATATGATCAGCATATATAAGAAGAGCTTTATTATCATGGGAATGAAATTTAGTGAGCTCAGCTCTAGCTCTATGCTCCTCTAGAAGAAGGTGGAGGTGGACTTCCCTTGCAACTTACGGTAGTTGAACCAAACATAGGACGCTACGATTGCGAGAACACCAGAGAATCCAAAGGCACTCCCTACAATGAGTCCATTTACAAAATATTGCATCTTATGCTCACGATATCTATCTTTTACATTGTTTTTATTTGGAGTTGATACAATGTTTCTTGTATTACAAGGGTGATTTATCTGCTTACCACACAAGTGAGGATTCCCTATAAAACTGGATTCATCAAAAGTGTCAAATTGGCCTCCAAATGGTATTGGACCTTCAAGGTTATTGTAGGACACATTAAAATAGGACAAGAAATTCAAATTTTGAAGTGAAGTTGGGATCTCTCCAGTCAGAATATTACTAGCAAGGCGTAGCCACTCCAAGTTTTTCAAGTTTGATATACTCACTGGAATGTGACCCGAAAAGTTGTTCCCACTAAGAAAAAGTACTTGAAGAGCTTGCAAGTTACCAATCTGCAGTGGAATGTTACCGCTAAGTCTGTTATTAGAGAGATCTATCCCAAAACGATCGAGGATAGCACTAGTCCGATAAACAATAGGAAGAACACCTGTTAATATTATCGGGAGATCAAACTGATGAAAATAGGTAAAGTTTGCATCTGTATTTTGTGTGGTAAGTGAGGGTAATTGACACAATTGTAGGGAAAACTCTCCAGATAAACTGTTGTCACTTAAAACCAATACACTCAGGTTTGGCAAAGTCCCCAACCAATCTGGAACTTTATCTGTCATTTTGTTACCCGATAGATCTAGATAATACAATCTCTTCAAATTAGATAGCCAATTGGGGATGGGACCCCCAAATTTGCAACCTGACAACATTAAAACTTGGAGCTCTGGGAATCCATTCAAACCAATAAAGTTCTTGTGAACTGGAAGGGGCTCGCCATAAAAGTTGTATGAAAGGAAAAGGATGGTTAGATTCTTACATCTCGCTAAAGCTTTAAGCGATGTTGAGATATTTGTAAGAGAATTGTAACCTAATGAGATGAAATTCAAGGATTTTAATCCACCAATCTGAGGCGAGATTTGCCCAATTATTTTGTTACCAGATAATCGAAATGCAACAAGTAATTTGCAAGAGTATATACTTTCGGGTATAGTGCCCTCCAGTATATTGTCAGCAAGATCAAGCTTTCGGAGATGAATGAGCTTTGAGAAATCTAATTTGGAAACGTCTCCGTTGAGAAGGTTAACCCTCAAAATAATCTCTTCTAGCTTTGAGCAATTCATCAAAGAGGATGGGATAGGACCGTGAAGTTTATTGTCGGGCAAGTAAAGCTTTTCCAAGTAAAAGAGCTTCCCAATCTCTCGAGAGATGGAACCATGAATGCTATTTGAAGACAAATCTATGACCTTAAGGTTGGTGAGCCCAACAATAACCTCCCAAGGTAGTGTTCCATGAAGGTGGTTATTGGAAAGATTAAGATGAGTGAGCTTAACAAGGTTACCAATAGAGGAAGTGATGATACCTTGTAAGCCTCTCGAAGGCAAATGCAGATGGGTAACCCTGCATTCGCATCGCAATCTACCCCTTCCCATCGACAACAACTTATAGAAGAAGACCAATTCAACGGAAGAGAAGAAGAAGAGGTTGATATGTTGGCCGAGAATCCAAGGAGAGAGGATTGATCTTGATGATTACAAGCTTGCTCATAAGGCAAAGCAGTGGAGAAGACCAAAACGGTAAAGACAAGTACTTGGGCAAGCATTTTTTTTTTGGGTAAGGCCGGTCTTAACTTAGGTATGTGCTGAATAAGAGGGATCAAAGTTTGATGTTTATCGATATTCATGTTGGCCTTAAATAGTTAACAAAATGTAAGTTCACTAAATGAATAAATTAAAGAAAAATGACTTTAAATAATACTACATTCGTCTTAAAATAGTAGTTGTTTTACTTTTGGCATATTTTTTTAAGAATTATAAAAATTATATAAAATATCAATGATTTTATTAATTTTTAAAAATAATTTCAAACTTAATACAATTATCTATGAAATTATTTAAAAAATAAATATTTCATAGAGTTTTTAACTTTTTAAAAACTGTGTGCTAAAAATTAAAACTACAAGTTTTTTGAGATGGAGGAAGTATATTTTAAAACTCGGATAAAATTCATATACAAAAAATTATGATATTAGCTAATTAAAATTTATATATTTTAAAATTCGATTAAAATTCTAACTCCAACGCTGAAATAGTCATCGAAAAAATACTTAAAATTTTGTCAAGTTAACCATGTTTTGGTTGATTAAAATAGATCATTTTTCCAATTACCTGTTGTTGGCATTTTGACCCTATTTTTAAATCTTATTATTTTTTATTAATACGTTATTTTTATCATGTAAGAATTCGGATGATATTACCTTGTCCTTAAGCATTCTTGTGTAGTTGTGGATGTAGTCCTAAAGACCTATGGCTATATGTCACTATAAATGTTGAAACTTCTTACATAAAAAGTAAAGGTAAACAACTTTACGAGCCTCTCTAGATCTCATAACGGACCGGGTACATGAGAGAATCATTTTCGAATACGAATTATTTAGAATCATTTTCCTAAATTATATAAGTGAATAATGTATAGGTGAATATATACCCTCAAAAAATTCCAAATTGCGTCGATGACGGGCAAGATATTGTTAAGAGGAAGACTTGTTGAGACTTGAGACTGAGCTTTCGATCACATTCCAAGCGTTGAACAGTCGGCTTGACTTGCAAGAACGGGTCATTTGGATCGGGTCATTTTAGGTCTTCGGTAGAACGGGTTCCGGTTATTTCCGGGTTGACTAGCATCCGGGTTTGACCGGTTTCGGGTCGATTTCGGATTTGTCAATTTTTCCTTTTTTAAATTAAAAAAATCATGATTTGATAATTTTGCGATAAATTTTAATTATGTAAAAATAATTAATTATAAATAAACCGGGTCAATCGGGTAAATCGAGTCAAAATTACCAGGTCAATCGGGTCACCGGGTCGAAACCCAGATTACCCAAAAAATTTCCGGTTTTTCGGGTACGGTCGAAAAGAATTTCTGGGTCAAAATTTTCCGTAGTTGATTTAGAAATGAGTCAACCTCGAATCGATGCTAAATTTGGCTTTGAGTTTAAAAATGTGCTTATACTTAGCTTGTGCTTGTTTAGTAAATTAATGAGTTCGAACCAATATTTTTTTTAGTATTAATTAATCAGCCTACTTGCTTATGATATACTCCGTCGTAATTTAATAAAAAATTTATAAATTTCATAAAAATCGAGCTATTTAGAGTTAAGTCGAGCAGTCATGAACACACCACCTTGACCCCGTCCAGTTCCGATTCAGAATACCGCACCTTCAACAACCTAAAGCAACGCCAAGAACAATGGTAATATTAACACCGATAGAGTGTAAATATGTACATAAGGCATGGACATTTGTGTCATTCTAGACCACAACTTTGCAGTATAAATAGCAATGTAGCAGTATGAACAGATTCATCAGTGTTAGAATTCACACGATTCAATAATTTCCACGGGGGTTTGTCTTTCTCATTAATTGACTTATATAGGAGTACATGACTTGTACAATAAGTTAGGGAAATATATATATGCCATTACACCCCCACAGTCGAAACGGGAGGAGAGCGAACAGTGTGGCTGTCTCTAAAATCTAGAAATAGTTGACGAGGCAAACCCTTAGTGAAGATGTCTGCATACTGGTAGGCGGATGATACGTGAAGAACCCGGACATGACAGAGTGCGACCTTCTCACGAACAAAATGAATGTCAATCTCAACGTGTTTGGTGCGCTGATGTTGCACCGGGTTCGAAGCCAGATACGTAGCAGACACGTTATCAGTCTAGACCAGAGAGGCCCGAGATAGAGGGCAGTGTAATTTGAACAACAGATTTCGCAACCAGGTACATTCGGCAACGAAATTGGCCACCCCACAGTACTCGGCCTCGGCGCTGGATCGGGAGATTACAGATTGCCGTTTAGCAGACCAGGAAACCAATGTATCTCTGAGAAACACACAATAACCTAGGCGTGGCCACGGGTCAGACCCGGCGGGTCGACGGGTTCGACCCGCCGGGTCAAGGGTCGGGGAAGGGCGACCCGAACCCTAACCCGGGAATTCCACGGGTTGGCGGGTTCGGGTCAACCCGTTGACCCGTTGTCCCGTCGGGTCGACCCGTTGACCCGCCGGATTCCCAAATTAAAAAAAAAATATTATTTTTTTTAATATTTTTGACTAAAAATTTTTTAAAAAAAATGATAGGTAAAGGTTTTTTTTACCTATCACTTTTTATATCCATTTCATTTTAATATGAAGTGGAAAAAAACATGAGAAATTTTATATTTTTATAAAACTTCCTTCATCCACTACAATATAAATGTAGAAATATAAAACTTCTCAAACTTTACTTCATTTCAATATAAGAAATATAAGAAATAAAGCTTAAAATGAAGAGTGAGGGTTAAGGGATGATGTAGTACACATATATATACATCCATCCCTTCTCATTCTAATTCTCAACTTTCAATGTGGGACAAGACTCTTGTCCCACATTGAAAGTTGAGAGAATAGGGGATGTCTTCCAAATCTATAAAAAGGGAAGGGTGGTAGTGCTTTTGACCCACATTGCACATTGCAAACTAGTTTATGTTTATATATTATGAATTATTCTAAGAATAATATACATAATAATTATTATAAACATAAAAAAAATATTTTTTTCAAAAAAAATTGGGATGGCGGGTTGACCCGTCGGGTCATGACCCGCCGGGTCATCGGGTTCAAAACCCCTGACCCTAACCCTAACCCGCAACCCGCCCCCACCCGTTGACCCGGACCCGCCGGGTCATTGACCCGTACGACCCGTCGGGTCACGGGTCGACCCGTAACCCGTGGCCACCCCTACAGTAACCTGACGTAGAGCGGCGAGTATCCGGACAACCAGCCCAGTCGGCAACTGTGTAAGCGACAATGGATGGAGAGGACGCCGGATGGATAGTGATGCCCAACGAGTGAGTACCGTGACCATACCGAATGACGTGCTTGAGTGCAGCGAAGTGACCGTCCCTCGGATCATGCATAAACAAGCAGATCTGCTGAACAACATAGGAGATGTCAGGGCGAGTGAACGTCAGATACTGAAGAGCACCCGCTAGGCTGCGATACAGGGTAGGATCTGACACTGGTTTGCCGGCCTGAGCACTAAGCTTAGTGCCAGGGGTGACTGCAGGATTACAGTCGGGCATACCTGCACGTTCCACAATCTCACGGGCATACTGCTCTTGTGACAGAAAGAGGCCTGAGGATGTCCGGGTAGCAGCAACACCCAGAAAGTATGAGAGAGGGCCTAAATCAGACAGAGCACATTCTCTGCCGAGCAAACTGATGATGTCTGTCCTGAGGGAATTGGTAGAAGCAGTCAGGATAATATCATCCACATACACCAGCAAATATTCAGTCTGAGTGCCGCAACGAATGATGAACAACGAGGAATCCGAGCGACTACTGTGAAACCGAATCTGAATCAAGAATGATGCAAACCATTGGTACCAGGCACGCGGAGCTTGTTTGAGGTCGTAGAGAGATTTCTTGAGAAGGTAGACATGCTTAGGCTGAGTTGGGTCGACAAAGCCTGGCGGTTGAAACATATAGACTATCTCATGAAGGTGCCCATGGAGGAAAGCATTCTTCACATCCAATTGATGAATGGACCAAGACCGAGAGATCGCCAAGTGCAGAACCGTACGAATAGTGGCTGGTTTAACCACTGGACTGAACGTTTCTACGCAATCAATTCCGACTTCCTGAGATCGACCATTAGCCACCAGTCGAGCTTTATAGCATTCCAGAGAGCCATCAGATCGCAGTTTGTGGCGAAACAGCCACATGTACCGAACCACATTCACCTCAGCCGGGTGGGGTACCAATTCCCAAGTTCTATTACCAATAAGAGCCCGATATTCGGAAGTCATGGCTGCACACCAATTTGGGTCTAGCAGGGTTGATTTGTGGGATGTAAAGAGGGGGGAAATTGGTTGTTTGTGTGAGGTAGTGGTACTGAGATAAAAAAGGTGACGAGGTTGGACAATACCATCCTTGCTACGAGTAGTCATAGGGTGGATGTTGGTGATAGTAGGGGATGCTGGGGGTATCGGTGCCGGGGTTGGGGGTATCGGTGTCGGGGCCGGGGTTGAGTTGTCGGGAGCAGGGGGAGTGGGGTGGGCCGGTGTGTGCACTAGAGTGGGTGACGATGATCGAGGATAAGCTCGGTGGGGTGATGTAGTGGCCGGCGAGCCATGTAGGAATTACGATAGGAGCGGGGAGACATCAGCATCCGTGTGAGGTTCCTTAGGGGAGATGTGTTTGGGCGAGGCAAAGGAAAATATGGACTCGTCAAACGTGACATGGCGAGACACAATGAGTTTCCTGGTGGTGAGATCTAGTCAAATGTAGCCACGATGATTGCCAGGATAACCTAGAAACATACAGGCACTTGAGTGTGGTTGGAGTTTATGAGAGGTTTGAGTGGATAGATTAGGGTAGCATAGACAACCAAACACCCGAAGGTGATCGAAGTGAGGTGTCAAGAGATACAGAAGTTGAGTTGGGGGCCTTTGTTTGAGAGTAGGAGAGGGAATAATGTTTAGAAGGTATGAAGCCACATTGAGAGTGAAATGCCGGAGCCGAGGGGCACAAAGGCATGACACAGGAGTGTGCGGACAATGTTGTTGATGGTTCAGATTGTACGTTATGCTTTGCCATTTTGAGGAGATGTATCTGGACATGAGAATCGAAAGGCAATCCCATGTTTATGAAAGAAGAAATGAAAATCATGGTTATCAAATTCCTTCCCGTTGTCACATTGGAAAGCTTTGATAGGACAGTTGAATTGAGTTTAGACGTATTGATGAAATTGCACAAATTTGGTGCAGACTTGATATTTGAATTTAAGTGGAAACACCCATAGGAAATTAGAGTAATCATCAATAAATAAAAGATAATATTTATGACCAGCAGAACTGATAATAGGAGATGTCCACAAATCACTATGGATCAATTGAAACGGACAAGTAGTAAAAGACCTAGAAGCATGAAATGGCAGACGGGTATGTTTCCCCAATTGACACGAGTGACAAAGAGAGGAATCATCCAATTTATTACAATGAGGTAAACAAAGGTTCCTAAGTAAATTGAAGACGGGTGCGCCTGGGTGACCACAACGAGCATGCCACACAGGAGCCGACACGACAGACAGAGACAGGGGACTTGACGGTGTGGTGATGGGGTAGAGCTCGCCGGAGCTAGTGCAACTCAGTCGATGAGTTCCTGTTTGAAGATACTTCACAGAAAAACCATACGAGTCAAATTCAACAGACACATTATTGTCAGTTGTGAACTGACCGACAGATATAAGGTTTTTGATGATATGGGGGCAATCAGAACACGATGCAGGTGGAGGGGATTGGTGGGTGTCGGTAAGGTGGCTTTGCCAGAACCCAAAGTTGGTATGCGAGAACCATTACCTACAATCACAGAAGGGGAGGAACTCTTAAAGGAGATGGAAAAAAGCATACCTTGGTTATTGGTCACGTGAGATGATACACCAATATCCATGTACCATGAATTGTCAGGTGGGTACAGTGTCATAGAGTTGAAAGACGCAGACAAGTCGGATGGTGACATGAACCCTGCGTATGGGTCTCCATATGCGGTGTTTGCCTGAGGAGTGGGCGACCGAGGGGTAGCTCCGAGTATGCCCTATGACAGAACAGTCGGGAAGGGGCATAGGCTGGGGTTCCAGCCCTAGAGTTGCCAAGGGGCCGATTGCTGCTGTTGCTGAGAGAAGCCAGGAACTTGCACAAGAGACCATGTTAGCACAATTATAAATAAAAAAGAACCTATACATTCTAACAAAAAAAAAGAACATATACATCAACTTGAATTGCATAAAAAGAGGTCATGTTAGCACACAATTAAAAATAAAAAAGAACTTATACATCAACTTGAATTGCACAAAAAGAGACCATGCCAGCACACAATTAGAAATATAAAAAAAAAACTACACATCAACTTGAATTGCACAAAAAGAGATCACGTCAGCACATGTATCTTTTCTTTCTGTTTATCTATTTTCAAATCCGCATAGTTAACAAATTCTACAGTATATCAGTAGCTTTTTTTTTTATAAGGAAAAAATTCGGGTGGTGGTTAGCCAACCCGAGAGCATCCCGAAGGATGAGATCACGAGGATATGAAAGAAATACAAATACAGAATACATCAAAAGAAACACAAAAGGCAAACCCGGAAAAACCCTAAACCCTAAGCAAACAAGCGGATACAACAAAGAGATGAAGGAAATCCGACGTGGTGAAGTGGATAGCGAGCGCATGGGACAACACCTGCTGACACGATGTCTCGCCCAGTATATCAGTAGCTTTTAGCAAGAGCAATAACATGTGAACAATAAATGTCAAATCAATATAAAACATAGCATAACTAGCAATGAAATTCATACTTCATAGGGAGAATGGGATAAATATAGCATAACTAGTAAAACAGATCACAAATCCTTGCTATGTTCTCACAGAACCAAAAAAAAAGAAAAAAGAAAAAAGAGGAAGGTAATTAAAAAAAGTGAAAAATAGAAGTTTATGTCGTGCAAATATAACATTTTGTTATGCAAATATAACTTTATGATGTGCACATATAACAATCTGTTATGCAAATTGAAACTGCTGACACCGGGTGTCAGCAAGATTGTTATTCACTCTTAATTTTAAGCAAATAATGTGAAAAATCATATTCCTCCCAGCAATAAGTCTAGTAAAGAGTTATGCAAGTCTAAATCTAAAAAAGATGACTCATAAATTAGGAATATTACGAAAAATAACAAGGAAAATTAAAGAAAGGACACTTTAATGCAGCGTCTCCGCCATTCTGGCATAATTCTCCAACAAAGATTAAAGTACTAAATGAATTTTATACAAATGTCAAATCAAGTTAATTACACATTCGAATTCAACATGTTATATATGCACAAGAGACCACAAATCCTTCCTATGTTCTCACAAAAAAAAAAAGAGGAACTTGCGGTTCAAAAAGACAATCAAGAATTTTGACATTAGGATTAAAATTGACATAAACAAGAATTAGTAAATCAATTTCGAGTCTTCGACCAAATAAAGAGATAAACAAAGGAGAGACAATGGATGAGAACATGGGTGAGAGTAGCAAATCAACCCGGAGTCGCAAATCCAATTAAAAAACAAGCAATCTGAATTAAAAAAAAAAGTTGAAAAATAAGAAGTTTATGTTATGCAAATATAACTTTATGATATGCACAAATAACAATCTGTTTTGCAAATTGTTACTGCTGACACCAGATGTCAGCAACATTGTTTGTACCTCTTAATTTGAAGAAAATAATGTGACAAATCATATAAAAGAATGAACTAATAATATAAAAGCAAGCACAATCTGCAGTAAAAAAATCTATCAATTTGTGTACAAGAGAAAGCATAAACTAATCATATAACTACACACATTGCACTTGTCCCTCAATATTCAATTTCAATGTACCCACACACATCCAACAATTAAATTCAAGTACATCTAAGCTTACTGAATTTTTACAAGCACATCTAACCACAAACATCCAGCAATTATATTCAAGCACATCTAAGCTTACTGAATTTTGGCAAGCACATTCAAGCACATCTAATCATATATTGTTCACACGTCAGCACTCACAATTAAGAGGGAAAATATAAAGTTTACAAATAAGATCATTCTCAAAATTGATATCATATTACATGAGATGAGAATCTCAAACTTCTACAATGCTCTAATAAAAGATACTGTAAAAGATAAAACTTTTGCCCATCATCAGCTAGATGTCAACATTTAATGAATTTCTAAAGTTTACAGAAGATGTCAGCATTTAATAAAAGATAAAGTTTACAAATAAGATCATTCTCAAAATTGATATCATATTACATGAGATGAGAAGCTCAAACTTCTACAATCCTCTAATAAAAGAAAAGGTAAAAGATAAAGCTTTTTCCCATCAATGGCTAAATGTCAACATTTAAGCTAAATGTCAACATTTAATGAATTTCTAAAGTTTCCAGAAGATGTCAGCGTTTAATAAAAGATAAAGTTTACAAATAAGATCATTCTCAAAATTGATATCATATTATATGAGAGGAAAATCTCAAACTTCTACAATCATCTAATAAAAGATATGGGAAAAGATAAAGCTTTTGCCCATCAACGGCTAAATGTCAACCTTTAAGTTAAATGTCAACCTTTAAGCTAAATTTCAACATTTAATGAATTTCTAAAGTTTTAAGAAGATGTCAGCATTTAATAAAAGATACAGTAAAAGATAAAGTTCACAAATAAGATAATTCTCAAAATTGATATCATGTTACATGAGATGAGAAGCTCAAACTTCTACAATCCTATAATAAAAGATACTGTAAAAGATTAAGATTTGCCCATCAACAGCTAGATGTCAACATTTTATGAATTTCTAAAGTTTTTCAAAAGATGTCAACATTTAATAAAAGATACTGTAAAAGATAAAGTTTATAAATAAGATTATTCTCAAAATTGATATCATATTACATGAGATGAGAAGCTTAAACTTCTACAATCCTCCAATAAAAGATAAAGCTTTTGCCTATCAATAGCCGGATGTCAACATTTAATGAATTTCTAAAGTTTTCAGAAGATGTCAACATTTAATATGAACCACAATCAGCAAGCAATCAGAGAAACACAGAGGCGAATGTGAATTTACCCATTTTCAATTCGAATGCAGTGAAGCAGAAATCAACTCGAATTTATTCATGGTCTAATTGTGTGCTGACATGTTCTAATTTATGTGCTGACATCATCATCTGACTAGGTATAACTAAGCCATTTTGTGTTCGATTCAAGTGCCTCGGTGCTTCAACCAAAGTTTACACAACCAACAACACATTCAAACATACCCAAACACCAATTTCAAAGAAATACTCACTCCAAAAAAAAAAAAAAAACAGAAACCAAAATCGGACGGTGGAACCATCAGCTTGCTGAATATATACTTTTTAAGCATTAAGAATCTTGCAATGTGAGAACTAAAACTTGCATTAAACCTAGGTGCCTCTAAATTAAATCGGATATGGTAAAAGATAAAGCTTTTTCCCATCAATGGCTAAATGTCAACCTTTAAGTTAAATGTCAAGCTTTAAACTAAATGTCAACATTTAAGCTAAATGTCAACATTTAATGAATTTCTAAAGTTTCCAGAAGATGTCATCATTTAAATGTGCAAATGTCATCATATCTTCAGCAACTTAGACATTATTAAAGAAGTAAATGACATTACACAGTCATGTCAGGATAGCATGCTTCGCATATGCTAGAAGAGATCATAGGATAAGAAAAGAAATGAACAAGTCAATATATGAATTGGCCCATGTATAAAACAATGACATAGAAACTTCATCGTTTACCTATGTGCAGAAGGACGCCTTAACAGTACTATATGTGCATATTTCTTTTTCTTGTGAAGTTGACATATGTGATTCATTACAGATTTATAGATCTCTCGAAACAAAACTCAGTAACAAAGCAATGTATGAATCACCTAGGAGGAAAACAATGTCCTAAATCCATCCACTACAGATCACAAAAACATGAGATGCTCCAGACAAGATACGAAACAAGTCTCCTCTTAGAACAAAATAAAGTGAACATTTCAAAACAAGTCTCCTCTCAAATTCGACTCCCTGATCTCCGCAAATTAATTACAAGACTTCCTCCCGCTGTAGTAGAAGGTAGTGAGGATCGATCCACAAGGAAGCGTGTCAGCGCCCTTCTTTTCAGTTCCAGAACTCACTGATTTCGACCAGAAGAACACTCAATATCGACATGTCTAGTCGATATCGACCACTACGTCGATAGAAAAAAGAAAACACATATAAAAGCAAAACAGAACAGAAACTGCAAACCGGTCAATTTCGACCCAAGTGGCTTGATATCGACCTTAAAAATCGACCAACAGTGACTCAAACCAACACAGAACCAAAGATCGCAACTTTTCGCAAACAGAACTCAAAACTCGATGAAATAAATAAATAAAATAAAGACTTCCAAGATCAAGGTTTCAACACCACCACGATAACCATGTAAAATAACTCATAAAGGTATAAAAGATCATGTTTTTCATCAAATAACTTCCGTTATTAACAAATAGGAATATAGAGGCTTTTGCATAAACCTTAATTGTTACTAACCATTTTTCACATAATTAATCCAAGTTGTATTAAGATCACTTTTGCTCAATAACACAAACAAGGATCACCTTCAACTTTCGCAAAAGAATCATGCTCATAGGGATAGAAGACGAATTTGCATCAAAAGATTGTACCTTTTCACATCACCTCACATGGCTACCGTCGGGCTTACCCCGACCCTAGAAGTTGAGTGACTACTCGCTCTTCATCATTAAGAAAGACATTAATAATAAAAGGGAACTAAATTGCATTAATAAAATAAAAGAAAGCTTACAACCAATCGAAGCCAAATCGTCTCTTAACTTCCTTGCTCCTCTTGCCTCAAGCTCTCTCTCTCTCTCTCTCTCTACTCGAATTGAATGTGTTGTAAGATTGAATGTCTAAAACTCAACCCCTAAGGCTTTATTTATAGTGTTCATTCCCTAGGAAATTAGGAAAGAACAACTATATCTCTATCTAAATCTATCTATCTAATACTTGAAGATTAAATTATGGAAATAAAGGAAATAAATCAACAAGGAAACTATATCTAAAGTAGATAAATCCCTTCCATCTTGATAGAACTTGATAAATCTCCTCTTGAGTGGATAGAATATCTCTTGCTTAATGTGGGAGAAAGCCAGCTCAGCAACTCGGACTCGGACTGCTCGATTTCGGCCACTGTGTATCGGTCGATATCGACCAACATAGGTCGATATTGACCTCGTCTTCTCAGCTTTGCTTCCTGACACTCGATTTCGGCTCCAGGAGGAAAATCGACCATCTTTGACTCGATATCGACCATATTGGGTCGATATCGACCTGTGTTTTCCTACTCCAGCTTTCTGGGTTGATTTCTGGCATTTCAGGTGAAAATCGACCAGGTTGACTTGATATCGACCAGATGTGGTCAATATCGACCTCTTGTGTCGAGTCGATCTTTTCTCGTTTCCAGCTCGATTTGTCCTAGTTCTGCTGCTTTTTGACCTCGGACTTTCTGTAGTTGACTTTGAGCTTTTCCTCCTTCCTCTGAATTGCTGTAAATTGCCTCGATTTTTGAGAAATTAAAAAGAAACTAGTGTAGATTCCATAATTGGCAAATAAGCATAAACTACATAGATTCTGCACTATTCTAACCCAAATGTATGAAATGCATGTAGAAATCGATATAAAAGATAGTATAAAACATGGCGAATTAGGCTCACAACACAGGGGCTTTAGCCAGATAGAATTCTCAATCTATTCTTAGATGTCAGCATTAAATATTCTAATTATTAGATGTCAGCATCAAATAATTAGACGCAGAAATAGTAAGGAACAACACGCAACAAGACATCAGCTATCGTGAAGAGGTCTTTGGGGCAGTAGAAACTTAATTTGTATGCAAAATTGTACTAGTTTAATGAGAAAGCACAAGTCACAAATTAGTAAAATTCACTTTCACAGTTCATAAATTGATTGTAATGCACATTACACTCTTTTGATTACTTGGTTGAACAAAACATCCTAGTGGGCAGAGAAACATCAATTATCTTCAATCAGAAATAACCTAAAAACTATGAGCAGCAGAAAGAGAGCTAAGCAACATTTTGCAACATCCAAAGACATTATTTATTCACAAATCCGAGATTGTAGAAGCCACTTACCTCCCGACGATAATGAATCAATTCAAAAGTAGCAGAATCAATTCAAAATCGCTGCTGATTCAAGCGCCTCCCTGCTGATTTTCATATCCATCTCCTCTCTCCTACGAGTCGGAATCGGAAACTGCGGCCTCCGAGGCCGGAACAAGAGCAGTGGATCTAGGTAGCAGCGGATCTGGGTGGCAGGAAGAAACCACAACCAAGGCCGGAACATGAAGATCCCCCTGCTACTCCCTCGTCGAATATGGGTAACCACAACCAAGGCCGCAACCTCGTCGAACAGGAAGAAACCGCAACCGAGAGAAGCCACAAGGAGCAGCGACGGAGAGGTTGATTTGAGATCAAGAAAAAGAGAGAGAGGGGAACTCAAATCCGTTGTGGCTCCGGTACTTTGATCAGAAGAAGGAGGAGGAACGGGAAGCTAGAGGGAGGCTTGATGAAGGACTCAGGAAGGATGTCGATGGAGGACTCAGGAAGGATGAAGACGATCGGCGTCATTAGGGATTTGGCAATTTTATTTTTATTTTTTATTAGGTTAATAAGAATGGACACTCTACCAATTTTTACAAAAAATAGGACACTCCTCCAATTAGAGCGAAATATATAAAATAGGGATAATTGGGTGAATATACCTTTTTCAGTTTTTTTATTAGTAATTATACTCATGCGAGTTTTTTTTTTGCTAATTGTATATGTTTTATTATTAATGACTGATTTGTCTAGAGGAAAAAAAAAATTAGGAAATATCTTCTTTGAATCACATATCTTGTAACGGGAAATCTCCATCTTCCCAAATTGATTAAAACGAATTGCTCAATACACTAGCTTCGTCCTATCTATCAATTTATTTTGATGTTTTTGCAAGTAGTGTCGATTGAGATTCAAGGCTCTTTTGGTATCCATTCCTAGGAAATAAAACTGAGAATCGTAATGGACAATTCCCGATTTAAGTGTTTGGTATGATAGAAACTTGGAATCGTAATGATTCTCGAGCATCATCCATTCCCAATTTTGTAGCTCGTTTCATTCCCATCAAAATACTAGGCAATCATTCATTTCTAATTTATAGCTCATTATTATTATTATTATTATTATTATTATTATTATTATGATTATTATTATTATTATTATTATTATTATTATAAAGAATGTTAACTAGTTATTACATAAAATTGGACGGGAGTCGGCTAACAAGCTAAGCTTCGCAGCCTTTCTGAATGCTAAAAGCAACTTTAGTCAAAACATGACAAGCGTCCCTACTCCCTATTATACCCAGGTAGCCCTCTAGCCACCCCACATGAGGCACCATCGCCACCCTTATGCCCGATTACGTTTTTCAAAGAGTTGAAATCGATGTCCTGTTTTATCATGATATTCTTCAGCGCCCTCGAACCCACATACACCCATGTACCTTTCTCGACCACCCAAGAACCATGGAGGATGAGAGTGACGCATACCAAAGTGTTGCCACCTGAAAAACAAAACCAAAGTTCAAAAGAGAGATTGATGTGTATCTAACGCCATAGATGAAGAGTACTTCGCATAAAACACTTACTCCTTTCTTCTGCCAACAAAGGTTTATGGGGCATCACATTGACACGGAGATTTTGATCACTGACAGGTGCACAGATTGAAGCCGACACGTGCTCTGAAACTGGAACAGCAAGTCGGGTGTTTGTCTTCCATGGTGGAACATTCTTCTTCTCCCCCATCTCTCTCTCCATGGGTTTCTACTTCAGAAATTGTGGGAGAAGAAGAAAATGAAAAGCATGTCCTTTATACCATACAAAATGGAAAAGGGTTCCACAAACTCATGTCCGGTGGATGACTCATAGCCATGTGAACCCTAGCGTGATTGATGGCTCGCCCTGGTCCTGACCTGCAGGGTCCGCTGTAGAGGATCGTCCTTGACTCGTCCCGATCCCGAGGTGGTCACATGGTTGTCTGACAGACATATACAAACCTTTTTTTATTTTGGCCTATCCAATCAGTTTTACCTGTATTTAGACACTTCCCCATATATTGTTGCTCAGTAAAACATTAACACACTTTTGTCTATGTATGTTTGTAAGCATATCAATGGCGGGCGTAAACGAGGATTTTGTAGTTGTTACAATAAAACCTCGTCGGCTAAGGTCATCTTAGCAAGTATACATCATACATGACACAACTTTCATGGTTCTTTGTAACCAAAAACACTCCCCAAAGTATCAATGGAAGCTTTGAGAGCAGTTTTCAGAGGCGACTGCAGGCCTCGGGTGCTGCTGAGGGTGTTTCCGGAGGATCTTGATGGATCCAAAACGCCGGTATTTGACCCACAAGGGCCTGCAATCACCCTATGGAACAACATGTTTTTGTCAGTGTCTTTGGTTTCTCTATTCATTGACCCTCTTTTCCTCTTCTCGCCCAAGAGCACTGATCAGTTGTGTGTCAAACATGATGCTGACTTTGATCTTCTGCTGAGCATTTTCCGATCCCTGGGAGACATCGTTTATCTGATCAACGTACTACTCCAGTTTCGGACAGCTTACAGCGAGCCTTCCTCTCGCGTTCTTGGGAGAGGGGAGCTTGTTGTAGACTCCCGGAGGATTGCCTTGAGGTACCTTGCTAGAGATTTCTGGATTGATGTCTTGGCTGCATTGCCAGTCCCTCAGGTCTGTGTTCTTATATTTTCCAGTAATTTCGACGTATTTGAGCATAACTAACTCTTGTACTTACATGTGTGGTCACAGCTTGTGATTTGGGTGTTGATACCAAAAGTTGATGATTCACTACATAAATCCTCCCTCAGATACTCCATAGTCCTGCAGTACCTACTTAGACTGGTTCTTGTGTTCCTACATACGTCGAAAATTTCCAAGGCAACTGGTGCTGTGCCTCAAACTGCTTGGTGTGGCGCTGCCTTCAACATGATGCTCTACTATCTCATAAGCAATGTGAGTTCTTATAGGAATAAGTGCATCCTTTTGGATGAGAATCAAAGTCTGACAACTCATACTTGCAATCTTATCAGCCACTTTGTTTTTGTGATATCCACAGGTAGCTGGTGCATGCTGGTACCTATTAGCACTACAAAGGCAAGAAGAATGCTGGAGGAGTGTGTGTCAAAAAGAGAAGCCGCCTTGCAAGTATTCGTTTTTCAATTGCGACACAGTTAAAGATCCCGGGAGAAGGGCTTGGTTGGCCACATCTAATGTTACAAGTGTTTGTGATCCGAATCAAGGAAGCTTTGACTATGGCATATACCAAATTGCATTGCAAGTCGGTGTTGCATCCTCGTTGTTCCTTCAGAAGTATTTCTACTCTTTCTGGTGGGGTTTCCAAAACTTGAGGTACATCATCAGTCATCACTGTCTCAAATGTATTCCCTACCTTGCTTTAGCCTGCGAGTTTTGTGTCCTGACTTTGCCAGTATCCATTGAATACACTTCCTTTGGCAATAATCTCAGCACTAGCTCTAGTGTTGTCGAAAACATTTTTACGAATCTGGTTGCAGTAACTGGTTTAGTCCTCTTAGCTTTACTCATTGGGAATGTAGAGGTAAGTGAAGGCAATCTTGGTTACACTCATTTGTCTTCGGTTAGTAGAGTTGTATCTTACATTAGGCTCACCTTGTAGAGGTACTTGCAATCTCTAACACTTCGGTTGGACGAGCAATGGAGTAAGAGGACTGATACTGAGCAATGGATGCATCACAAGCAGCTACCTTCCGAGTTAAGGCAATGGGTCCGAACGTATGATCAGTACAAGTGGGTGGCTACTCGTGGGGTTGACGAGGAGGCTATCATCCAAGATCTTCCAACCAACCTCCGAAGAAAGATCAACCGTCATCTATGCTTCAACTTACTTAAGAAGGTATGTTACAAAATCAAATCGAGTTTGTCAAGTTAGATCATCATAAGTGATGAAGTTGCTGAAAAACAATTACAGGTCCCTATCTTTGATCAAATGGAAGACAGTGACCTTGACGGAATCTGTGACCGGATTAAGGCAACATTCTGCATAGAAGGTGCATTCCTTTTCGCGGAAGGTGAGCCTGTGAACAAGATGGTCTTCATAATCCGTGGAAATGTTGATTCCTACACAACCAATGGTGGCCAAGCCGGGTTCTTCAACTCCTCTAATATAGGCCCAGGGAACTTCTGTGGCGAGGAGCTGCTCACATGGGCCCTTGATCCGGGACAAAGCCCTGCCCTCCCAGCATCAACACGCACCGTGAAGGCTGTATCTGATGTAGAAGCATTCTTTCTTGCACCTGATGACTTGACGTACGTCGCAACCCAGTTCCGGAAGCTGCACAGCAAGAAAGTTGTGCATACGTTTCGGTTACATTCACATCAGTGGAGAACATGGGCTGCTTGCTACATACAATCAGCCTGGAAAAGATATAAAAGACACAAGGAACTTGGCAGTAACCATGCCTTATCAGATCATCCTGATGTTGATCCCGACGAGATATATGTTCCTCACCCTGAGTCAGGATTAGCTGAATGTACAGCAAAAGTTATGAGAACCATTAAGAGGGGCTCAAGCAATCGGTTTGGTCCAGATTATAGTGTTTTCAGCTTGTTTAATGACACTTGACGAATGGAAGAAGAACAAATCGATTCTATGTTTGATATTTATGATAGATCTTCTGCTAATAAGGTAGAAATGTTGCATTTCAGCATATTCAGCCTTTTAAGAGAAGTGTGATTCTCGCTGTATAAGCCGAATAGTTACATGGCATGTCTAGTCTTCCAAGATCTAAGATGCAAATTTAGAAACTTTGTGCACCATTGTAAAAATTTGCTGTTGGATTGCAATTTTATTGACATTACATCTTCCCTCAGAGCATTTTTCTCTGCTACCAGAAGCTGTCATAACTCATAAGCCAGATTAAAATATGAAGCAGCTTTTGATTATTTTTTTCTTTTTGGAAAAGCTCAACAGAACTTCATGCCAAGTGATTAGCCTCAAAATCCTAAGACAAACGGTCCAAATCCTCCGGCCCACTCCCTATCCCCAACCCTAACCACGTCTCACTCGCTAAGAAGAGCTACTGCAAAAGCTTTACTTTGGAAATATTGTTCCTGAAATTTTCAAATAAATAAAAATACAGTTCTTTTTTGGATCGTTTTGATGGAACACCTTTAAAGGTGTGATTTTCAAATAAATAAAAATACAGTTAGTTCTTTTTTGGATCCATTACAGGTAGCTTCAAATGGAGCAGTTAAGGACAGGCATAACATGATCACTAACTAATGCCAAATAAGATGAAACCAAAACATGTCAAGATGTTTATCAAGAAGCTCTCTACAACACCCTGACAAAAATACTCTATAATATGTTATCTATCTAGTTATTGGCCTTATAGTACTCCTGGACTGGTTCCATCTGGGCAACAGGTATGTACCATGAAACCAATGTCAATTTTGACTTGTGAAATATGCCTAATGCAAACCAAGGTTTTATCCCTGAACAAGGTACTGCAAATCATGCAAGTGCATCACTAAGCTGATGCTCAATCCAAAGGAGGGAGAAAGGCCTTAACATTTTAGAATCGACAATCACGGGTGTTTGGAATGCAAGACATAAATGGTAACTTCTATGTACCTGTTCTTAAAATTAAAGTTAGTATCAGTAGCAACAGAAGATTCAGATAGCAAAAAAACTCATATAAAAGTTTCTGATTTATACTGTAAGATGCAAGAAAGCACAAGAGTGTTTGAATACAGACGAACACAGTTGCTTATTGAACCGAGTCAACCGACATCCCTTAGAATATTTAGAGCAGTTACCGGCCAGTGTATTATAATTGCAAAGACCTTATCAATGAGATAATGAATCCGAATTCCAAAACATCAATGAAAGCATTAAAAGCAAATATAACAACCAAATGCAAGTCTGCAAGCCTCAAATGTTGATCAGCATGTTTCATGAGGATTTTGACAAAGCCAAAACTCCGGTATTTGATCCACAAGGCCCTACAATCAGCACATGGAATAACATACTTTTGGCAGTGTCCTTGCTTTATCTATTCATTGTGACCCACTCTTCTTCTTCTCCCCCGAGACAACTGCACAGTTATGTGTCACACATGATGCTTCCATTGATTACCTGCTGAGCATTTTCCGATCTCTTGGTGACATTCTTTACCTGGTAAACATACTACTCCAGTTTCGGACAGCTTACAGTGCACCTTCCTCTCGTTCCCTGGGGAGAGGGGAGCTTGTTGTAGACTCCCAGATGATTGCCTTGAGGTACCTTGCTAGAGATTTCTGGATCGATATCTTGGCTGCATTGCCAATACCCCAGGTCAGTTAGTGTAATTTTGTCTTTGAAAATCAGTAGTTTCCTTTTTTTTTTTTTTTTGGTTGTTGGAAGAAAATCTGTTGTTTGTTAGGCCTTTTTTCAAATAATTTGTTACATATTAGATATCATTTTTATCAACATCACCCCCTTAATGGACTTTTAAGATGTAACTTTCAAAAGACGAGGGCAATTTCATCATACAATTTAACAGGCTCATTTTTACAGCAATCTGAATCCAAATAGAACTAAAAAACCGAGGCTGCCTTATGAAAAGTTACAAACTCTTGGGGCTAAAATAGAGGGTTTTGAAAACATCTTAAGCAATATTTCAAGGAATTCTAACTGATAACCTGACCTGAACAGCCGTAAAAACTACATTAAAGGAAGTAATTCATAGAATGCAATATTCAAAGGAGGAAACTAATAACCTGTACTTCTCTGTTTGTGATTGCAGATTCTGGTTTGGGTATTGATACCAAAAGTCGATGATTCATTAAATAAAGCCTCCCTCAGATACTTCATTATTCTGCAGTACCTGCTTCAACTGATTCTTGTTCTCCAACTTACTTTGAAAATTTCCAAGGAAACCGACACAATGACTAGAGCATCTTGGAATGGAATTGCATTTGTCATGATGCTCTTCTATCTCAGCCATGTGAGCTAAAATAAAAAGAAACAAGAAAAGTAGTTGGAACTCCACATATTGCATTCACTACACTGAAAGAAACTTAAAAAGGATTGATTCTTTTATCATGGAAACTTTTGTTGGCTGATTGATCCATGAATAGTAGGCCACCTTAATGCATCACTTTCGATGAATTCATATTGATCAAAGTCGGATAGCTCATATATGCTCGCTATCTAATCAATCACTTTGTTTTGCTTCCTATAACAATGATTTGTTGTGACAATATCAGATTTTATATCTCAACCTTCTCATCCATCCGTTATAACTTAACTAACCTTGTTGGCAATCCTTCCGCCTGTTGAAGCTTTTCCTTGGTATATCCACAGTTAGTCGGTGCATGTTGGTACCTCTTGACACTACAAAGACAAGAAGAATGCTGGAGGAGTCGGTGCATGTGGCGAGGAGCTCCTCACATGGGCTCTTGATCTGCATCAAAACCGTGCCCTCCCTGCATCAACACGCACTGTGAGGGCCGTTTCTGAGGTAGAAGCATTCTTTCTCTCACCTGATGACTTGAAGTATGTGGCAACCCAGTTCAGGAAACTGCACAGCAAGAAAGTTGTGCATACATTTCGGTTACATTCACATCAGTGGAGAACATGGGCTGCTTGCTATATACAAGTAGCGTGGAGAAGATACAAAAGACGCAAAGAATTCGGCAGCAATGGGTTATTAGATCATCCTGATACTGACCCAGACGAGATATATATTTATCGACCTGGATCAGGCTTAGCTGAATGTGCAGCAAGAGTTATGAGAAGCATCAAAAGGGGTTCAAGCAATAAGTTTGGTCCCGATTCTAGTGCTTTGAGCTTGTTTAATGATGGTTAACGAAAAGCAAATAGGTACATGTTCACGTTATTGGCAATACGAAGATAGCACATTATGACATGAGTTATATCATATATGTGCTGATGTGCAAATAAAGCAGAATGGTAAATTTCAACATATTCAGACTTGTAAGATTTGTGCAGACGTGCAATTCTCGCTTCAAACTTTGAAAAAGCTGAATTGTTATATGGCATGTCTAGTTTTCCAAGATCTTGAGATGCAAACCGTGGCACCCTTATATATATATATTTATACTGGGTTGCAATTTTAGTACTTATACAGCTACCCCTTTAAATTAGCATCACTGCTATCAGAAGCATGAGAAAGGCCAAAAGGTGTTATAATCCTATCATTATGAAGCAGCTTTTGGATTTTATGAAAAGCATAATTAACCTACAATGAAGCTTTTAGCATAAAAATGACCAAGATCAAAGTTGTTTTGAATATCATGGCAGATTATTAATGTCAAAATCCTAAGAAGAGTTACTGCAAAAGCCTTGCTCTGAAAATATTTTTCTGGAAATTTTTGCAAATTCATCCTAAAATCTGGGCTTTTGCTGTACACCAATATTTTTTTTTTTTCAAAATTACCACCTCTATTTTCAATTTCTATCAAACTCACACATATTAACCGTTTTTTCATAAATGAAGATGCTATTCTTCCCTTATCAATAAAGAGAGAAACAATCATTTTAAGAAACAGCCATAACTTTGACATGTTTAAACCACGGTTATTTTGAAGAAACACTTTCAAAATTGTGATCTTTTTTTTAGGAAAATAAATTTTCTGATTTTTTTTGAAATTGTGGTGGTTCGACGAAAAACCCTATTTTATGGGTGATTTTGTGGAAAATTCTCTTCATTAAAAAATATATTAAAAAAAATCCAATACTTGTTTGCCTTCTGATTAATAGAATTTTTCATAATGGAGCGTTCAACCAAAATTTTCATTACACAAGCATTCTAAGGAGGACAGGCAGAACGTGATCCCCATCTAATGTCAAATGTCAAGAAGAAACCAAAATATTTCAAAATGTTTATCAAGGAGCTCTCTACAAGACTACATACAACACCCTGACAAAAAGAGAGGGTAAAAAACTGATTACCTCATCTAGTGAGCTCCTTGCTTTTGTAATTACCGTGAACTTTTGGCAAACTTTGGAGCCATGTTAAGAAAATATTGGCTCCTTCTGGACAGACTATATATGCACCATGAAACAGATGTCAATTACAACTTTAGAAAGATCCAAGAACTTGACGCTGATGATGAAGAAACTCTATAAATAATCAAAAGTATATTTACAAATAACAATACACGCACATTCAAGAACTTACCTGAAAGTTTATAAGGTGAATTTAAGGACAGATTTCAGGGGCCTTCTGGTATCTTTTCATAGTAGAGTGACAAGAAGCATGCTGGAAGAGTATATGCGATCAAGAAACCAGGTCTTGTGGTTTCAATTCCTTTGACTGTAAAATGGCTAATGATCCAAGGAAAATGGCATGGCTTATGTCAAGCAACGTCACAACCCTTTGTGACCCGAAAACTGGAGCTTACCAATTCGGAATATATACAATCGGGATCACCACCGGTGTCCCATCCTCTTCATTTCCATACAAGTACACTTACTCTCTCTGGATTGGACTACAAGCCCTCAGGTGAATACAAACAATTATAGTTAGAAACTCTAATTTTGGAAAGTCGTCAAGGGAACTTCCTAGTGCCTAGAAACAGAGGTATATGCTTTCTAGTGCTAACTTGAGTACTCTTTCACATTGTGAATCATGATGCAGCTCTACGGGACAGAGTTTGATAATGGTCATTTATGTTTCTGAAAATCTCTACTCCCTAATTGTTGGGTCAATTGGTCTGATCCTTCTGGCAGTGCTCATTGCCAATATGCAGGTCAGTGCTTTTGGATTAGTTTTGGATAGATGTTTCATGTTTTTTAACTCTCATTTTTCATATTTTATTTGCTTCTTCCTTTCTGTGGCCAGAGGTACTTTCAGTCTACTACAGCACGATTAGAAGACTGGAGACTAAGGAAAGGAGAGGCCGAGAAATGGATGGATCACAGGCAGCTTCCGTCTGATCTGAAGCAACATGTGCTTGAGTATTACCAGCATAAGTGACTGGCAACGAGAGGGGTCAACGAGGAAGATCTCCTTAGCAGATTTCCTACTGATCTTTGTCGAAATATTAAACGCCACCTCTGCCTTAAACATGTCCAAAAGGTGAATCTGGATTATTTTTCAAACGCATCTTCAGTTCTTTTTTTCCTCCTGTGTTCATTAAATGAATGAAGTTCAAAACTTATGAACTAGGTAGGTATTGAATTGCTCCATATGATCAAAAAGTGAATTTTTCACCTCCCAAAATATCTATCTTTTTACTTCTATATGTACTCCTTCAATGTACAACTTCATTACTGACCTCATCTCTTTCCCTCATGAAATGAAGGTGCCTCTATTTGGCCAAATGGACTCGCTTACTCTAGATGCTGTATGTGAGAGGATGAGGCATTCACTGTACACCCCAGGTACCTTCCTTCTCCAAGAGGGAGACCTAGTGAACGAGATCTTCTTCATAATCCGCGGCAACCTTGATTCCTACACGACCAATGGTGGTCGTGATGGTTTCTTCAACATGACCCGGATTGGCCAAGGTGGGTTCTGTGGAGAGGACCCCCTCCAAACAACTGAGACTCTACCATCATCAACACGAACAGTCAAGGCTGTCTCACTCGTGGAGGCATTCGGGCTGTCAGCAGATGACTTGAAGTTCATGGCCTTGCAGTTCCGGAGGCTGCACAGCCGTACACTCAGACATACTTTCAGATTCTACTCAGAGCAGTGGAGGACATGGGCTGCTTGCTACATACAGGCGGCATGGAAACAGTTCAGGAAAAGGAAAGAACTGAGTAGGCTAAGGGCCATAGAGAGCAGTTCCATGGAGAGATCTTCAAATGGTATTGCAGAGGAAGTTAATCAGGAAGTGGATATATTTGTGCCAAGACCAGGTGCTGGAATAGAAGTGTATGCAGCCAGGCTCATAAGAAATCAGAGAAGGGAGAGGAGCAAGAGATATTCAGCTCCCTCCAGTGCAGTTTGAATCATTCGATCGAGTCAGTTGAGTTGAACTTGAAATAATTCCTATGAGTACTGATGTGTTTATCAACTCAGATTCTACTTCTGCCTAGTTGTGCTCATATGATTGAAGTTTAGGTTGAGTCGTGCATATTAATGTCTTATATTTGGGGGTAAAAGCTTGTATACATTTCAATTTCAATCAACAACCACTTGAACACCAAATTTGATAACAAGTCACAATTGAACGAAAGACCCATTGAAGCGCTCAAATTTCGCAGGATTAATGCAGGCAAAAACAATGAAAAGCAACAATGCAGGTCAATGCGACACTAGATTGTCAAATTGAGTAGATTGAATAGACAAAACTAAACCTAAGCAATGAAATAGTGAGATATCGATCTCAGAAAGTAATGAAATTAGGGTTCAGTTCAAGATAGTTTAGCGGGGTCGAAATTGGAAATCAGGACAGCAAAAGCATCGGAGATAATTATGAAGAATCACAGCTGGAAACACAAAGCGTGTAGAGTAATGGAGCTCGCTCAAAGAAGCTTACCACGGATCTTAGCTGATCACGCCGTTGAGCCCCATCGCCGGTGATGAATCATGATCGAAAAAGGGAGGGAAGGCGAAGAATGAGGGTCTCTCTTTCTTTACGGCTACTGTTGTTTGCACAATGAGCCCAAATCCTTGCAAAAAGAGTTGATGTTAATTAAGCCCATAAACTACTTTTTATAAATAGGACGGAAACTATTTAAAAGATCTTAGAGCATGAACATTAGTGTGGGACTTGTCACTTGAGACCCTTTAACATCCAGACTCATAACTTACTTTTCTTCTGTCACACCAGATTAAAGACTTCATTTCAACTTTTAATTATTTGCACTAGAGCTGGCAAAATCTGACCCGACACGACTCACTCGAACCCGAACTCGACCGAAACCCGAAAATCTAGAGTCATCCGTAACCCGAACTCGAGTCCGAACTTAACCCGACTCGAAATAGACTCGAACACAGATAAACCCGACCCGACCCAAACCCGATCCGACCCGACTTGAAATGGGTATTTAACATCAACATTTTAATGCTTGAATGTTAAATGTTTTTTTTATTTTAACACAAGTTTATGATTATACTTTTAACATATAAAACACCAATTATTTTTGTTAATTGTTATCATATGAACTAGTACGATTCCCGCGCCATGGCGCGTCTTTTTAAAACTAAAATATT
>JBANSL010000166.1:0-166119 GCA_037127255.1 Persicaria tinctoria | reverse complement strand
CAATCCCATCATCAATTTAATTAGCCTCTCCTCTTCCTCAAATTTCATCGTGTCATTCGCAGCAACACAAGTACTGATTAGCCTGCTCCTAGCGTTATCCAATTCATCCCAAAGAGCTTTAACTTTGATGAAATAAGTCGGAAAGGAAGCTAGTCGTACCTTTCTCAACACAACTGATCTCCCTCTTGATTGCAAACAACTGCGTTCCTCCCAATTTGTCGAATCTGGATTCAATAGCATGCTAAATTCCTTGTGCGTTTTCGTTGTATATCACACTCCTCTTGATCTCTGCACTCAAACTGTTCAATATCCAAGAAATGACCATATCATTGCATCTTTTCCATAACTGAAACCTCGGAGATCCCAGTTCTGGCTTTGCGACATCCCCGTTGAGAAATCCAAGCTTGTTTTTCGCCGACAACGCGATGAGAACCGAGCGTCTCCATTCTCCAAAGTTCCGACCATTAAAGGCAGGCGTGACAAGCACAGTGTTTGGATTGTCGCTCGGATGGAGGTAGAATGGACCGTTTGATTCAATTCGATTGTCTTTAGTCATTGCGTCTCATGTAGAAGCCTTCAAAGATTCGAACAATGGCAGCACAGGAATCGACTAAGTCAGATCTTCCGGAAGACGAGCTGGAATCAAAATCCGAGCTCTGATACCATGTTGGATTCAAGAATTGCAGTTGAGTTATTGGAGAACACTCTAGAAGAAGATGAGGAAGAAGAGGGAAATCATCAACTAATTTTCATTATTCGATCAAAATGTACAGAATATGGCCTATATAGAACAAACGATACAAAACATGGGCTAAGCCCAAACCACAACAAACAAACCCAAGTAAAATTGGCCCAATATCAAATATCAATAGAAGGAGATGACATCGGGATCAGTGGTGAGGATTGAGAGCCATTTTCACATACGCAATGGAGATGTAGAGGCATTTGGGTAGAAAGTGGAAGAAGATGTCAAAGACGAGTTGTTTCCTTACTCATGCATGATGGTGTTGTGAGAGTCTTTTCTAATGTGAAATATATTGTTGGTGCGATTTGCGAAATGTAGCCTCAATTTGAATGTGAAAACCGCTTTGAAAATATGTGAAAACCCGTGTTTGATTTGTTGTGGCGTGGTATAAAGAAGAGCACTGCCTTAGAAGTGAAATCACCCCGACACCACGGTGCAGGTCGGCTACTGGCGTCGCCCCCCAAGGATACATAGCGGCTTCTCAGGCGTACACTCGCCGTTGAAGCAAAGGAACCACCCAGGACCCAGAACGGTTGCAGAAGAAGAAGAGAGAAGGAGGAGATTGAGTTGCTCTGTATTGAAAACTGAGGCGAGACGTCGGTTTTAAAACAGAAGAGAGGACACTCCACCTCCCTGAAATCTCGGACCAAATCATAAACTGTTTTTCAAAAAGGTGTGAGAAAGATGAATTAGTCAAAACCCTAATTCAGCTCTATCCGAGGCCAATTTAATTGATGAAATTAAAACACGACGTAAAATGTGACCACACCACACTGCATGCGCGTGAGACGTCGGTTTTAAAACAGAAGAGAGGACGCTCCACCTCCCTGAAATCTCGGACCAAATCATAAACCGTTTTTCAAAAAGGTGTGATAAAGCTGAATTAGTCAAAACCCTAATTCAGCTCTATCTGAGGCCAATTTAATTGATGAAATTAAAACACAGACCGGGCAGGCGACGACGGTGGTGGTGCGCGCGTGTGGGACTCCTATCACAACTCTCAATAACCCCTTGAAAAACTTCTCCTTAAAAACAATCCCCCAACCCCTTTTGTAATCAATGTGGGATAAAAAAAGAAGTTCAAAAGACACATTTGAAAACCCCCACATGAACATTTCTCCAACAGTCTCCCACAAATGTGAGGAACTGGGGTTTTAAGACAAAAACATCGTTCTGAGCTGGTTTCATGGAGAAAGTACTTAAATGCTGGTGAACGAATCTTGAACCAACACATAGTGAAACTGAGTATCTTGTAAGTCATAGAAGTGAACGAATCTTGAACTTCCAGACTCGCGAGCTGACCTCAACAGCACATACCTTCACCACTGCCCTGGTGGTTCCGCGATCTGACTGTCAACTTTAATAATCATCTCATACCTTGGGTGCCGAAGAGTGCTATAGAAAGACAACCTTAGTCTTCCATAGAAGGCGACCAACCCTTCACACTCTCGTAGGTGATTCCATCAAGTCATTCTCAATAGGACCACCCTTACAGGGCTATGGTATCATTAAGAGCACAAGGCTCAACCTCTACAGTTTTCGGTGAATCCATCAAGTCCTTCTCAATAGGACCACCCAACTCTGGGCTATGGACTCATTAAGAGTTCTAGACTAATCCTTTCTCATACACCTGTCCTGGGAATGGGTATGGTGTATCTCAGCTCATGTGGGTTTGAGCCCCATTCCCTTAGACGATTCAAGGACCATCCTTCTGTTCAGCCCTTTTGTCAACGGATCTACCAGATTCCTCTCGGACTTCACATACTCCAAGCAAATGACACCGGTAGCAATCAGCTGTCTCACAACTTCATGTCTAATCCATATGTGTCTCTTCTTACCATTGTAAGTATTGTTGTTAGCTACACAAATATCAGATTGTGAGTGACAATATAGAGAAATAGTTGGGGTCTTATGCCCCCCCCCCCCCCCCACAAAGGTAAGTCAGCCAGTAAGCTTCTCAACCACTCAGCCTCTTGACCAGCTAAATCTAATGCTATGAACTCAGATTCCATAGTTGATCTAGCAATGCAAGTTTGTTTTGATGACTTCCCTGATATAGCAACACCACATCAAGTGAACACATAACCACTAGTGGAGCTAACCTCATCATTGTCAGTGACCCAGTTTGCATCACAATATCCCTCTAAAGCATGGGGATAACCCACATAATGTAAACCCCAATCAAAGGTGTCCTTAAGATATCTCAATAATCTATTATGTGAAATCCAATGCTTACTACTAGGGTTATGAGTATATCTACTGAGTCTACTAACAACATATGCAATATCAGGCCGAGTATAGTTCATCAGAAACATTAAACTCCCAATTATTTTAGCATACTCATTTTGGGAAACATCAATTCCAAAATTTTTCTTCAATTGCATGCTAGCATCATAAGGAGTTCTAACTGGCACAACATCAAATTTATCAAACCTTTTCAACATTTTCTCTACACAATGAGGTTGTGATAAAATGAAGCCATTTTCTTTTCTAGTTACTTTAACTCCTAGAATGACATCGGCTTCACCCATGTATTTCATCTCAAACTTAGATGACAAAAACTGTTTGGTTGTGTTTATAGCATTTATGTGTGATCCAAATAACAACATGTCATCCACATATAAACATATAATCACACAATCAACACCAAACCTCTTAGAATAGACACATGCATCAGATCCGTTTACCTCAAATCCAAACCTTAGGATAGTTGTGTAAAACTTCTCATACCATTGCTTTGGTGCTTTATTGAGTCCATACAATGACTTCTGTAGCTTGCACACTTTGTTTTCCTGTCCTGGAACAATGCACCCTGAAGGCTGTTCCATATAAATTTCCTCATTTAGATCACCATTAAAAAATGCAGTTTTAACGTCCATCTGATGAACAAGCATTTTATGGTTAGAAGCCAAAGCAAACAATGCACGAATGGTAGCAATTTTTTTAACAGGAGAATAAGTGTCAAAGAAGTCAATGCCATATCTCTGAGTGAATCCTCTTATAACTAGTCTTGCCTTATATCTATCCACTGAGCCCTCCACTTTAAGCTTCTTCTTAAAGATCCACTTACAACTAAGGGCTCTATTCCCTTTAGGCATATCAACTAGTTCCCATTTGTGATTAGACATAATGGATTCCATCTCACTATTAATAGCATCTTTCTAGAAACTAGCATCTAGTGAACTTATTCCCTCATCATAGGTCTTAGGATCATCTTCTATCATATGAAGACTAATGAACGTCTCATCTAGTTCATTTAAATCATTCAGTTCAACTAGAAATGCAGTCACAAAATCAGGACCAAAACTAGTTTCCTTCCTACGCCTTTCACTTTTCCTAGGTTCATCATGATCAGCATGAGCATTAGGCACAATAGTATTAGGCATGGATGGAGATGCATCATGAGATGAAGAATCATTAGCAGGCAATACAGATTTCTTTATAGGAAACACATGTTCAAAGAAAACAACATCACGATATTCACACAAGGTACGATCACTCAAGCACATAAAACGATATGCAGCACTGTTATCAGCATAACCAATCATAATTGCATAAAAAGTCTTAGACCCAATAGTATCAACTTTGAACGAAGGTAACCCCACCTTATCTAGACACCCCCACACCTTTAAGAATTTCATATTAGGCGGATGCCCTTTTCAAAGCCCATAAGGTGTCTTGTCAAGCTTCTTGTGAGGTACCTTATTCAAAATATGATTTGCGGACAATACAGCTCCCCCCCACATATTATCAGGCAAACCAGAACTAGAAAGCATATCATTCATCATTTCCTTTAAAGTTCTGTTTTTCCTTTCAGCAATACCATTTTGTTGTGGGCTATAGGGAGCTGTAAATTCATGAATAATGTCATTTTGCTCACAAAATTCTCTCAAAGAATGAGTAACATATTCGCCGCCTCTATCATATCTAAGCCTTTTAATCTTTCGATTTAATTGGTTTTCTACTTCAGCTGTATACACATAAAACATGCTTTCTGCTTCATCTTTAGACCTAAGCAAGTATACCTTAGTATATCTAGAATGGTCATCCACAAATGTGATATAGTAGCGCTTGCCACCTCTACTCTCAGTGTTCTTAAAATCAGCCAAATCAGAATGGACTAACTCCAGCAATTCAGTTGTCATTTCTAACACCGTTTTAAAAGGTTGTTTATGAAATTTGGCCTCAACACATATTTCACATTTGTTATGGTCATGTTTTGATAGGCTATGAATCAAACCCATATCATGCAATCGACATACAGATTTTGCATTCACATGTCCTAGTCTAGCATGCCATAAATCAACAGACTCGGCAATATAAGCAGAAGTAAAAGCATTCTCATTATTCTCAATCATGGTCTCAAGCACATACAGAAAATCAGCCCTATAAGCCTTTCCTATAAATTTTCCATTTTTGGTTAAAACCATTTTGCCAGCACCAGTCACTTGCTTAGTTCCAGCTATCTCAAGCAAACCACATGAAATCAGATTTCGGCACAGAGAAGGAACATAAAGCACATTCACTAGAGTAAGAGACTTCCCTGAGGTGAGCTTGAGTGCAACCTTCCCTTTGCCTAGCACTCGAGAGATGCTCGAGTTGCCCATGTAGACCTGGTCGATGTCTATATCATCCTCAAACTCAGCAAACATGTCCTAGTTGGCGCAGAAGTGTCGAGTAGATCCGCTGTCCAGGAGCCAATCGACCTGGTTGACCTCAGTGATCATTGCTATCAGCTGGTTGTTGTCCTGGACAACGTTGGCTTGCTGCTGGGCTGGAGCTGCGGGCTTGTTCTGCTGTTATCCTTGGTTCTAGATGTCAGCCCGATTGCGACACTACCAAGCCTTGTGGCCTGGCTTGCCACAGATATAGCAGCCGATCCCTATGCCTCCCTGTTTCTGCTACTTGTCCGGCTGATTGCCAGACTTCTTGAACTTTTGGCCTTTCTTTGGTTTCATGTTAGGCTTAGAACCTCCAGACTTGTTTCCTTGCTTGGACCTATTAGATTTCACAGAAGATCGATTCAACCAGATTAGCCTTCACAGTATCAGCAGATTTAGGCTTAGATTTGTCTTTGAGGCTGTTGTTGCAGGAGGATGGTCAAGTATGAAATAAAGATAAACTCAAGATCAGACTGACTTCCCTGTCTCAGCAAATAAATACAAGACTTCCTCCCGTTGTAGTAAGAGAAAAGTCAGGATCGAATCCACAAGGAAGCATGTCAGCAGTTCTCAGGTAGCTGTAAATTCTCACAGAAGCAGAGCAGCAGAAAAACAGAAACACAGAAAGGAAAGAAACAAATAAACCCGGCAAAGGCAACTAAAACAAAAGCAAATAACAAGCAAAACAAGAAAAGACAAAGCGAAACAGCAAATAAAACGAGGACACGGAAGCTACTCGATCTCGAGTAAGCTGTCCTCTAGATCGACAAGACAAGTGTGAAAACAGAAAACAGAAACGAAAGCAAACAACTCGACAAACAAAGCTCTACTCGATCTCGACAACAGGTACTCGAGATCGACCAAGGCATGCAAAGACAGAAACTTGAAAATCGACAAGAAACAGAAGCAATTCAACTCGACTAAGACCAACCCCTACTCGACCTCGACAAGACACTACTCGAGGTCGACAAAGGCTCCTCTATGTCGAGTACAGTAAAAGACAGAAACTTTAAAAGGGCAAATTTTCGAACCAAAACTCAGATTTTTCGACGAAATAAATCAATATGCTAAAAGACTTACAAGGCCAGGGTTTCAACACCACAACGATAACCATGCAAAGTAACACATAAAGGCACAAAAGATCACGCTTTCCATCAAATAACTTTCGTCATTAACAAATAGGCATATAGAGGCTTTCGCATAAACCCTAATTGTTACTAACCCTTATTCACATAATTAATCCAAGTTGCATTAAGATCACTTTCGCTTCAATAACACAAACAAGGATCACCTTCAACTCTCGCAAAAGAATCATGCTCATAGGGATAGAAGATGAATTGCACAAAAGATCTGACCTTTATCGCATCGCCTCACATGGCCACCGTCGGGCTCACCCCAGCCCCAGAAGTGGGTGGACTACTCACGCCTCCTCGCAATTGCGGACATTGATGTATAAAAAGAAACTTGCATTAACTATATTCAAAGCCTTTACAATCCCGGCAATCAACTTTCGCAGAAAGCCAAAACCCTAAAAACCTTAGAACTCCTAAACTTCTTTGTGGAACTAACTAATTGTCTCTGAAATTGAATATCTAAAACTGAGCCCCAAGGGCTTTTATTTATAGCCTTCATTCCCTAGCTATTCTAGGAAAGAAGATATCTATCTCTATCTAAAATTATATCTAAAACTTGAAAGGATAAATAAATTGTTTTATGGAAATAAATCTAAAAGGAAAAGATAAAACTAAATAGGGTAAGTCTTCATGATGTTGATAGATCTTGTCTCCTTGATGATAGAACTTGATGGAATCGGATAGAATTTTGGCCAAATCGACTCCTTCGCGCCCAAGGAATCTCACTTCTACTCGGACAGGTCTTCGTCGAGAAGCTGCTGGACACGGCTCTACTCGACCTCGACCACGGCTCGTCGACCTCGAGTAGGGTGGTTCGTCGACTGGACTTCCTCGGCTAGATCTACTCGATGTGCTCGGACTTGGCTCAATGGGCTCGTCGACCTCGAGTAGCGCTTGTCGATGTCGAGGAAGACTGGTCATCGACTAGGTCTCCTCGGGTGGCTTTACTCGACAAGGCTCGGACAAGGCTCCTCAGGTGCTCGTCGATCTCGACAAGCCCTAGTCGACCTCGAGTAGACTGGCTTGCCGACTAGGTCTTCTCGAGTGACTCTGCTCGATGGGCTCCGGATCTGGACTCAGGGTCTCGTCGATCTCGACAAAGGGTCCTCGAGATCGAGTTGGGTTCTTCGCTTCCGCGAGTTGCCTCTTTCGCTGGCAGCGAGTTTTTCCACGGCAGCGAGCGGTCCGCTGCAGCGAGTCGAGTCGCTGGCAGCGAGTGCTCCTGGTCGTCCTCGGCTTGTCGACCAGCTCTTCTTCTCGTCAACCCCGGGCGTGGCGCTGAGGCTTCGTCGATCTCGACTAGTGGTCCTCGAGATCGAGTAGGGCCCGGAGCCGGGTTGTTCTGGCTTGCTCGATCAGGCTCTGCTCGACCAAGGTTGCTCGGACAGGCTCGTCTATGTCGAGTAAGGTTTACTCGAGATCGAGTAGCCTTGACTCTTAGACTAGTTCCGCTGCTTTGACCTTGGACTTCTGTAGTGGTTTTCCGATCTTTTCCGACCTTCTGTAGAACTGCTGTAAAATGCCTCGATTTCTGCGAATTAAACAGAAACTGGTGTAGATTCCCTAATTTGGCAAATAAACATAAACTACACAGGTTCTGTACTATCTAAGCCCAAATGAATGCAATGTATACAGAAATCGATATAAAAGTTACTGTAAAACATGGCAGATTCAGCTCACAACAGAGGCAATTAGCCTCTTCGATCTTCATGTGACCGACGAGCTCTTCCAGGGTCAAATCCATCTTTTTGTGCTTCAGATGGTTCGCCTACAGGATCTCGCACATCTTCATACCCTCGGGGAGTATGTCAGCCACCAGATTCTCATACTCGTGCACCTGGTTCATGATTGGCTTATCATCGACCATCTTTAACTGCATAAACTTTCCAACAGCATACTTCTTTTTCCTTACATCGTCAGCCCCATATTTCTTCTCCAGCAAATCCCAAATAAATTTAGCAGATTTATGAACAGAGATCAGATCAAAAATATGGTTCAAGACATGGCTGAGAAGATGGCCTCGCACAGACTTATTGTCGGACTCGTACTGTTTAGCACATGCGAGGTCATCATTAGTAACCTACTTACCCTTGTCGACAACCTTACCCTTGTCGACAACATCAGCACCGTTGTCGACGTCGACAGCCTTCCCTTTAGAGTTTGCAACGCCGATAACGAAGGTTGAAGAAGCAGATGCCGTAGCCACAGGAGCCTTCTGAAGGAGGACGTAGTCGATCTCCAATTGCTCGAAGAAGATAAGCATCTTCTGCGACCACCGCTTGTAATTCGTCCCATCCAGAGGCTTCAATTTCGACAGATCCAGGAGCGGTTTGAAGAACTGGAACACCATCGTAGAAACAAAGTAATTTCGCTTCTAAATTGTTGGTGCGATTTGCGAAATGTAGCCTCAATTTGAATGTGAAAACCGCTTTGAAAATCTGTGAAAACCCGTGTTTGATTTGTTGTGGCGTGGTATAAAGAAGACCACTGCCTTAGAAGCGAAATCGCCCCGACACCACGGTGCAGGTCCGCTACTAGCGTCGCCTCTAAGGATACACAACGGCTTCTCAGGCGTGCCCTCGCCGTCGAAGCAAAGGAACCACCCAGGACCCAAAATGGTTGCAGAAGAAGAAGATAGAAGGAGGAGATTGAGTTGCTATGTGTTGAAAACTGAGGGGAGACGTCGGTTTTAAAAAAGAAGAGAGGACGCTCCACCTTCCTGAAATCTCGGACCAAATCAAAAACCGTTTTTAAAAAACGTGTGACAAAACTGAATTAGTCAAAGCCCTAATTCAGCTCTAACAGAGGCCAATTGAATTGATAACAGAGGCCAATTGAATTGATGAAATTAAAAAATTAAAACACGTCAAAGCCCTAATTCAGCTCTAACAGAGGCCAATTGAATTGATGAAATTAAAACACGACGTAAAATGTGACAACACACTCCACGTGTCACGGACCAGCAGCGGCGACGGTGTGCGCGTGTGGGACTCCTATCCCAACTCTCAATTACCCCTTGAAAAACTCCTCGTTAAAAACAATCCCCCAACCTCTTTTGTAATCAATGTGGGACAAAAAAAGAAGTACAAATGACACATTTGAAAACCCCAACATGAACATTTCTCCAACATATATGTCTAAGCTTAGAAGGAATTTGATGTTCGAATCTTCTTTGAAATTACTTGCTTGCAATGTTGACTCTAAAAATGATATTAGAACTATCTATTGTAACGGTGAAGCAATGCAATTTTGAAAGAAAAAAGGGGTTAAAGGTTTATTTCATATACTTGCGGGCATCCACGTACGGATCTGCAGGCAAATACAACAAAGATGTACGTGGCGATCCTATTGAAGTTGCAAAAGCATGCACGAAATGATCGATGATGAGTCTTTGTCGACAAGCAGTTTAGTTCGAACAGCGTCATGGCATGTTGATCATAGACAACCGAGCCCCAAAATATGACATCTTGACCATGCAACGACTGGACCCTAATGATCGTACGTGGTGTTGTGTATAATGTATATATATGTCATGATTCATTCAATCCATTACATTCTCTTTCCCCTTACTGATTTAATTTGTGATTTTCAAATGGTTGATGTTGTGCTTTTTGGTACTATATTATTGCGGAGTGAGTGTGTAGAGTTTTTTGGATATTTGTGTTCTCTAGTTCCAGACACTTTTTTATTTATTGTGTGAGGCTAGAGGCAAGATGTCAGAATGACTATTGACAAGATAATTTCACCTAAATCATCACAAGTCCTTTTCATTTTTCCCGAACACATTGCAAAAAAATTCAAAACTCTCTTTTCCGAATCGAAACCTAAATCTGACGAACGAATTGTTTTGATTGAAAACAGCTTAAAATCGATGAAATGAATCAAAATATCAATTGATCGACACACGAATTGGTATATCGCTAGCGTTACGTGATAATCGAAAGACGATTTTTGGTTTTCGTTCGAAAAAACCGTCGAAGGAAGGAGCTCGGCAGATAAGAATGAGGTGCATGAATAAGCTCGACAGATTTAAGTGAGGTGAATATGTAACCTCGGCGCATAAAGATGAGGTTATGAAGGAGCCTCGTCTACGTTTTATGAGGTATATAATGACCTCTTTGAAGATCTTATCTAAATCCTCATTAACATAAGCCAAGTTAAATAAATAACCTCGGCTTTTGTTGTTGAGGTTAAGGAGGGAGCTCGGCTTCTGTTGTTGAGGTTAGATAGGGAGCTCGGCTTCTGTTGTTGAGGTTAGATAGGGAGCTCGGCTTCTGTTGTTGAGGTTAGTGAGGCAGCTCTGCAACTTTTGTTGAGGCTATTAAATAGCCTCATTGGTACGTATTGCATAAATTCATTAAATTGTGTATATGTGTGATGGATATTATTATAATGCAATATATGCTTCTAATAATGAGACAGACTAAATGACTAAATCAGTTTAGAAAATGCTGTTTTCTCCACTTCTGATTGCAACTCTAAATGACTAAATAAATATTATAACTTTATCCAAATTAAATAGTAAATTAGTTCTTCTTAAGCAGACATGAAACAAATTAATGCATATTTTAATGTTTTATCTTACAGTAATTGTTTCAAGTGCCCACTTCCCACTTATCCTCAACCTACGGATTAATGGCGAGTCCGTCGAGCCAAGCGGTTAATAACGAGGGTCATAGGTCTGCCTGATGTTAAACTGGCATATGTCCAATCAAACATGAGCTTTAGAAGTGATGATCTTCAGTAATTATTTTTCCTATACTTTTAATGCTTATATGATGATATCCTTGGTACAACTTGTATATGACAGTTGAAAATTGATCACTTTCTTTCACGATGTGAAACTATTTTCTTTCTTTTTATCCACTTTTCCAGTGATGAAGATCTTTTGGCAGTTCTGTATTGAGCAGTTCAAAATAGTCAAGTACATGGGCGGAGCTAGGGTGTTACCCCAGGAAATATATATATATATATATATATATATATATATATATATATATATATATAGGGTGAGGTTAAAGTGAAAAAGGGGCTTAAAGTGAAAAAAATGCTTAAAGTGAAAATGGTAAACTACACGCGCGCGGGGTCTTATTGAGAATAAAAAAAAAAAAAAAACTGATTCTTCCCTGTTCTCTCAGACTTCACCGGCCTGGAAGGCGGCGGTGGCTACTCCCGGAGACGGAGGCGACGGTGGCTACTCTCGGAGATGGAGGCGGCGGCGGCGCGCTCCCAGATCGTCCTCCCTCTATCGCTGCCGATTGCCGACCACACCCACACCTTGCCGGTTGCCGGGATCTGGCTTCTCCTCCTCGCAATCGCCGGAATCCTCCCCGGAATCGGGAACAATTCCCACCTTGCCCACCAACATCGGTGCACCGATTCGCCGCCTTCGATCGCCGCTTCCCGCCACCGAAGCCACCAGTGATTGCCACCAACGAACTCGCCCCGCAACCACGGTCTCGTATCTGCCTCCCCCTTGCTCCGCCGTACCTAGGCTGCCACCGGGAGCTTGCCGAAGTCCACCAGTACAACCGCCATTTTTAATCGGAGTTTTACAGTGGATGTGAGGAAGGGGATGATGAAATTATAATTTTTGTCCCATACTTTCCCTTTCTTCCAAAATACGCCCTTATCTCAATTTAATAAATTATAAAATTATTCCATAGTTTATAAACGCACAACATAATATTATATTTGTACAACTTAAAATTATATTACAATTATTTAGATTGTTTGAATGATTTAGGTTGAGATTGAAAATCTAGGGTTTGATTTAGAGCGGAATTTGGGGCTTTTTGCCAAAAGTCAAATTGATTGAAATTGATGCTATGGTTGTATTGTTGGGTTTATTTTGAGCTAATTTCATGTTCATATCATTATCAAATTGTTTATGGATCATGAGCTAATTGAATTTTAGAATTTTATATTGCGATATGTTTTAGAATTTGGGGCTTTTTGCCAAAAGCAAAATTGACTGAAATTGAGGATATGGTTGTGTTTTTGGGTTGATTTGGAGCTAATTTCATGTTCATAGCATTGTCATATTGTTTATGGATCATGATCTAATTGGATTTTAGAATTTTATTGCGATATATTTTAGAATTTGGGGGTTTTTTTGCCAACATCCAAATTGATTGAAATTGATTATATGGTTGTGATGTTGGGTTGATTTGGAGCTAATTTCATGTTCATAGCATTGTCAAATTGGTTGTGAATCATGAGCTAATTGGATTTTAGAATTTTGTTGCGATATGCTTTAGGTCGATTAGGTTCTTCTATTTTAGCATGAAAATCATAATTTAGCCTATTAGCTCAATTGGTAGAGCAATGTGCATTTGCACAAAGATGTGGGTTCAAATCCCACATAGGTTACATAATAGACAAGAGCGCAACAATCGCAAATTGTTAATCATGCACATTATAATCTTAGTTATGCACAATTGTATACTACTTTTGCACAATCCTATCTTACTTTTGAACAATTGTATTATTAGATATGCACAACATAATGTTACATTTGCAAAACATAGTGTTATATTTGCACAACTTAAAGTTATATTTTGCACAATATAATGTTATATTCGCACAACATAATATTACATGTGCACAACGTAACATTATATTATTAGATATGCACAACATAATGTTACATTTGCAAAACATAGTGTTATATTTGCACACCTTAAAGTTATATTTGCACAATATAATGTTATATTCTCACAACATAATATTATATGTGCACAACGTAACATTATATTATTAGATATGCACAATATAATGTTACATTTGCAAAACATAGTGTTATATTTGCACAACTTAAAGTTATATTTGCACAATATAATGTTATATATGCATTATATCATCTTATTTGTGCACATTATCATTTTATTATTGCACTTTATAATCTTATTCATGAACGGAAACACAAAAAAAAAGCAACCATAAATAGCTTATGCGGGATTTTGAACTCGAACCTTTGTGCATGGGCACATCACTATACCATTTTTTGAGCTAATAGGCTTTTAATGGCACATGTTGCATTAAAGTACAAAACTGTCATAAAATAGCAGTCCATAAAGAAAATTTTTGGTATGACACATTATGAAAATGCACATTTATTAATAATAACATTTATTGTATTATTTGTTCACTTTATATTTTGTAATCTCATCTTTTTCCCTTTTTAAAATAAAGACAAAAATTGTGATGTAACATTCTTGTTGTATTTTTTTAATATTATAGTTGCACCTAACAATATTATTTCAAATAAAAATTAGGGGCTAAAATCTGTAATTTTCATAATTGAAATATGGGCAATATTCGTATGAATGGAAAGTTTGGGGGAGGCGTGTGAAATTTACCCCATAATTAGGGTCATTTAACCATTTTCCCATTTACTCATAAAATTAGGCCCGTTTACACCAAAATTAGGCCCATTTATTCATTACTCATTTAATTAGGTCCATTTACTTCTAAATTAGGCCCATTTACATCCAAATTAGACTATTTTCACTTTAAGAGAGATTTTCATCCTAAGCCCCATTTTCATTTGAACCTTTACCTATATCTATATATATATATATAGATATAGATATATATATATATATATAGTATGGATCATATGTACTCACCTCTTATTGAGTATCAAGTACACAGATCTACACCGTTGATTAAATGGAATAAGTGGCTATGATTAATTGGCACTTTTTCTCTTTTTTTAAATTTAAAAACGGTGGGGCCCATAGGATTGGTTGGCTGACTTGCAAAGAGGAGCCGCGTGCAGGGTACGACAGACTGAATTTTGAGAGTAATTGAATTTGTGGGCACCATTAATAGCTTTTTTTATTTTGAAAAGGCTAGCCTTTTATTTTATTTTGAGAAGCCTACCCATTTATTTTGATAAGCATTTTGATAAGCCTAGCCTAGCCTTTTGTTTTGAAATGGAAGGATTGTATTATTTTGGGGTGTATTTTTTTTAAGAAGCCTAGCCCTTTATTATTATTATTATTATTATTAGACTATATATATGTTGAATTGTTAAGATTATTTAATTAATTTTTTTATTCGGTTGTATTACAACATATTCAATGGTCGATTATTAGTATTATTTGAAGGTTGGTCGATCATTCGTTGATATCGAGGGATTATTCAATGGTATCGCAAGATTATTCGATTGTATTAAAGGATTATTCATTGCTACGACTGACTTGACATTGGTAATAGATTCCTATCGGCTTTAAATTATTCGATGATATCTCTAGATTATTCGATCGTATCGACGGATTATGCGATGATATAGATGGATTATTCTAATCGGCTGGCACCCTAAAAGCGCCTAGAACTTTGAACTAAAAATTATTCGATGGTATCACTTGATTATTCGATGGTATATCTTAATTATTCGATGGTGTTACAATATTATTCGGTTATTTATGTCATTTTAACAAATAACTAAAAATTATTCGATGGTATCGCTGGATTATTCGATGGTATCACATGATTATTTGATAGTATTGATGCATTTTTCATTAATCTGACCGCCAATATTAAAAAAAAAAAAACATCTCATTAAACACAAAACTCTTTTCCCCCAAATACCTTTGATATTGAAGAATGAAAGAGCACTTTAGGTCTCAATTTCTCCAATTAATTGGATTAATTATCACGCAAAACTCTTTTCAATAGAATAACCCTAATCCCACCATATCAAAAATCGATCATTCGTCTCTAACAAATTTGGTCCCAATCACCCATAATTCATCTCTAACAATTATCCATACAAACTAATAAAACTAAAAGGAAGATATGGGCATGATTGATTTGCAATCTCTTGAATCATCTCTATGAATGATTTACACAAATCGAAAAAGGCATTCACCCCAATCTCAAATCAAAGAAGGCAATTATTGAGGGATCAATGGTACAACAATGATATTTTTCCCCTTGCAACTCCAATACTAAATATTAAGGATACAATTAAAATTGTTTGCCTCGTTCACAAAGTCATCCTTGCTATCAGCCGAGGATACCACCATTTTCTTAGTTGATCGGTCGGAATAGGTGTCTGACTCTGAACTCTTTCCACCTCTAGGGGTGGCTTTCCCCTTTCCCTTGCTTTTGGTAACTTCACATAAAAGACACAATCAGGACTCTCAATTATCAACCCAAGTAAACATACTTATGCATAAACAACCACATACAACTGCATAATAGAGGTTTACACCAGAATAAAGCTTCAAATCCAATCAAAACCCTCTCAAGTAAACATCCTCATGCATAAACAACCAGACGTAAACAACCGCATAATACTGAATAGACAGACACATGCATCTGCATAAAGTTTGTTTACACTCGAATAAAGCTTAAAATCCCCCCAAAAAAAACCAATCGATAAATCAGTAGTCAATTATCAACCAAATTAAACATACATATGCATAAACAACCACACACAACTGCATAATGTGGGTCTACACCAGAATAAAGCTTCAAATCCAATCAAAACCCTCCCAAGTAAACATACTTTCCGTTAACACTTGATTCACATTACCATACACACAATTGCTCTCTAATGTTAATCGTTTTCACAAACAAATCCACTAAATTCATCAAAGAATCCAAATATCAAACAAATAAAAAAATTTCACCCCTAAAAAAATCTACCCTCATCTAAAAACAAATCCAAATTCGTTCAATCGCATCGAATGCACAACAAACTGAGGAAAAGTATTCAAATATTCCATATCTATCAAACAAATAAACACAAACAACGTTTTGCCCCTAAAAAGATTGATTCATCCATCAAAACCTAAAATTTCAAACTAAATTTCGACCTTAATTTCAAACCCACACTCGAGAACAATCACATAAACTTCGACCTGAATTTCGACATAACAATCGATTGTATACTTATGAAACAAAAACCTAAAAAACGCCCCTAAAATCAACAAGGAATAATCAAAGCCCCAAATTCGGTCAACCACGAACAAGAACTGGAAAATCGATAACAAAAACATACTTACCCATTTCAGAAATAGACGGATGCGGTTGAAATCGCCGGCGGTAGCAGTTCCTCCACCAGGGTCGTGCTCGGAATCCGACTTCGGCGGCCGGAGATCTCAGATGCGGGATAGACGGATGCGGTTGAATATGAAGGAGTGCGGGATCTCAGGTGCGGGATAGACGGAGATCCCAGGGTTTTGGGTTTGGGTTCAAGTTCGACGGTCGTCGATCGCTCCTCACTCACTCTCTCCTGGATCGAAAAGTCGCGATAGTGGGGTAGGGTTTGGGTGACTTTCTTTCACGCGCGGGGGTTAAGTGTGGTTAGGTGTTTTGGGGCTTTTTCCTTTTTAATCTCAGCCATCCGATTCTATAGAATCAAGGGCCTAGATGTGTGTACTTGATACACAACAAGGCATGAGTACACCGGAACCATCCCCTATATATATATATATATATAGAGGGTGGGTCATGTGTTAACAACCCTTATTATGTTTTGTGTTAACAAATACAAGCCATTTATTGATTAGAAATTGATGGATGAGATTATTCCCCAAAATTAATTAATTGTAATATTAAAAGAGAAAAAACTCTCTTTTCCCTCAATACTCGTGTGTGAGATCACAACCCAAATCCCTTTTTCATCATCTTCATTCGCCTCCCAGAAACCCTTTTTGTCGTTTGAAGAAGACGATCCGGTGGCCACCACTGCAACTTCTAGCGACGCACCCAGACGTACGCTTGAAGGGAGGCACGTCGGCGAAGAAGCAATCGACGACGACGAGTGGAGGATTGGCTGAAGCTGCGTCGAGTTGAATAGCAGAGGCAGTCAACGGTTGCGTTGTGTCTAAATAGCATTCCTCCATCGTCCCACAAATTAAATTGTGTTACTGTGATGAATATTTCTTAAATTTTGCAGAATATTGATGAATAACTGGGAAATTGTGATGAATATTGCCAAGGTTGATGATAATGAATCATAAACTTTGATGAATCTTTGCAAAATATATACTCTTTGCAACTTTGGTGAATAATTGATTGAAAGTAATGGATATATGATAAATTTTGCCGAATATTGATGACAACTTGGAAAATGGTGAAGATAAAAAACTTTGATAAATCTTTGATGAATAATTGTGAGATTGTAATGAATATTCCTTGAATTTTGCCGAATACTGATGAATACTTTGAATATTGCAATTACTCTGTGATGAATATTGTTAAGGTTGATGAATAATTATTCATGGTTTTGATGAATAATTGAGTGACTTTGGTGCATATTTTATAAATTCTGCCGATGATGAATAATTGTTGATGCCAATTAATCCAAAATTTCACAATTAATTGAGTGATTGTGGTGCATATTTTACAATTATTGATGAATAATTGAGTGACTGTGATGCATATTTCACAATTATTGTTGATGCCAATTAATCCAAAAAATAGTTACGTCCATGTTTTTTTTGCATCCGACAACCGCCCTCAGCAGCCAAAATTTCATAGTTACAACGCATACTTGCTTCCCAACATCGAATAGTTCAATTGCTAATTACGTTTTCTAACCCATTACCGGCATCCATTAATGAGTTTCCATCCGATTTTCTTCTTCCTCTTCTTCATTGTCCTCTGATGAAACGTCGATATGATTTTCAAATAGCGGATTAATTGATAATGATCCTGATTTGTATGACCAAAAATATTTTAAAAAAGGAAATTGGTGAAAATTGGCAAAAAATAAAATAAAAAATCAGCGCTCTCCTTAATTTTCTCACACCCGGTTTTAAGTAGATAACTGTCTGCTTGCATCACACGCTCTACAATTGTGAGAGGGGAGCAGTTATATGGATGGGTCCCACTTTTTTAATAAAAACAAAATATTAAAATCCCTGATTAATCACAACCTTTCATCTTCATTCAATCAACGGTCATTATTTGTTAACACAAAACACATTAAGAGTTGTAAACATTTGATCCATCCTATATATATATATATATAGGATGGATCAAATGTTTACAAGTCTTATTGTGTTTTGTGTTAACAAATATAGGCCGTTGATCGAATCAAAATCGAAGGTTGTGATTAATCTTGAATTTAAGTAATTTATTTTTAATAAAAAAGGTGGGACCCACGGGGAAAACTAATCCAATCTCACAAGGGAAGTGCGTGTGATGCACATGCATGTAACTGCTCGAATTCTGCAAAGAGAAAATCGTGGGAGACGCTTAATTTTTTTGTTTTTTTGCCAATTTACTCCAATTTCATTTTTGAAAAGATTTTTGGTCATACAAATCAAGATCATGATCTATTAATCTGGTATGTAAAATCCTTGAAAATCTATTCATCCAAGCGAACGGTGAAGAAAGGGAAGATTCATCAAAGTTTTTTAACTTCATAATTTTCCAAGTAGTCATCAATATTCGACAAATTTTAACAAATATTCATCACAGTCACTCAATTATTCATCAATGTTTTTGTTAAAATTTATCAAATATTCATCACAATCACTCAAATATTCATCACAGTCACTCACATATTCATCACAATTACTCAATTATTCATCATAGTTTTTGTTAAAATTTATCAAATATTCATCACAGTCACTCAAATATTCATCACGATCACTCAAATATTCATCATATTTACTCAATTATTCACAATTTCCCAAACATTCATCAATATTCGGCAAAATTTAAGAACTATTCATCACAATAACACAATTATTCATCAAAGTCAAGAATCATTTCACCAATATTCATATCACGTCCTCCGAGTATGAAACAGGACCTATTTCGTATCAGTTACTCAAATGTCTACAATATTCATATCAAGACAACAGATATTCATCAAATTAATCCCCTTTCAACTCCTCTCTAATGAAAATTCGCGTTCACCCCTAACCCGGGGCGAATTCAATGGTGCGCTACAATGGCGTCATCGTGGTGTCCCTTCAAGCCGCCTACAGACTCCGCCAACTAGGTTCACTTACAGGCGTTACAACCAAATGTGCGACTCTCGGATGAGCACTATTTGCCGGAGTCGCCCTCTAATTTCTCCGGAATTGCCCTAGTATGAGATTCGATGAAGAGGGTGAGAGACGATTGTTTTCTAATCGTCCAAAAAAAAGGGGGATTTGGGTTGGGATATCACGAGCGTGTGTTGTGAGACGGAAACGATATCTCCACCGCTAATTTTTACTATTTCCACCGCTAATCACCGCATAGGTATACGGTGGTCTTAATCCACTTTTTCCCAGACCCGCGGTGGGTCCGTTGACTGTACACTGTATGCGGTGGGTTATGGCGACGGTATACATGCGTTGGGTTTTTGGCAATTGGAAAAGGTTCTAGAAGTTATCCAAAACCGTCGCCATAACTCACCGCATACCTATGCGGTAGGTTATGGTGACGGTTTTGGACTGTTATGGCGACAGTTTTGTACTGTATAGCGACGGTTCAAATCCACCGTATGTCTCTACGGTGGGTTATTGCGACGGTTTTGAACTGTTATGGTGACGGTTTTTGGCATGTATACGGTGACCCACCGTATACTTATGCGGTGGGATCATTGACTGTCATTAAACCCACCGCATATCTATGCGGTGATTAGCGGTGGAAATAGTAAAAATTAGCGGTGAAAATATCATCACCCGTTGTGAGAAAAGGGTAGTTTTTATCTTTTCATATTAAAATTAATTAATTTCAATAATTAATCTCGTCCTTCCATTTACAATCAATCAACGGCTTATATTTGTTAACACAAAACACATTAAGGATGTTTACACATGACTTAACCCCTCTCTCTCTCTCTCTCTCTCTCTCTCTCTCTCTCTCTCTATATATATATATATATATATATATATATATATATATATATATATATATATATATATATATATATATATATATATATATATATATATATACACTATGTTAGGATCATCTCCTCCCTAGTATGCAAACCTAGATGTAACATATACTCCGTAATTATTTAAGGTATTTTTTAATAATTAAAAAAAAATTATTTACATTGTAAATATCAAATAACATATATATCTATACTTTTTTTTAATATAAATGAAATTTTTTAAAAATATTAGAAGAATCATTATTTTAGAATAATAATCATAATATTTATTACAAATATCAATTTGTAAGAAAAAATATGCAAATATATATTATTGGACATGCACAATATAAATATAGTATTTAATTTTTTTGTATTAATTAAAAGTACTCTAAATAATTTTGGGTTACACCTACATACAAAGTAGTCAAGGATACTAATTCAAATACCTTGTAGAATGAAACAAGGTTGAATTGGTAGCTTGGGTGGTAGAGGTCTAGAGGCGTGCTGAATTGGTTTGGTAGAGGTCACAGGTTCGAAACCCATCCTTTTCTATTTTATTTTCCCATTTAAAGCTCTTCCCCCCCGGCCCTGCCTTCTTCTGTTCGATTTTTTTTTCAAACTCAGCAGGCAGGAGAAAAGGGAACCGCGAGCGACCCAGGCCCTCCTCTCGTCGTCCTACTCTCCGCTCTCCACCGCCCGACTCCACCACCGTCGCCGACAACCTTGCACCCGGTTTGGTTGGCTACCTTCACAACTTGGACCGTCGACATCGCCGCAAACTCGCCCGACTTGGACTGTTCGATTCAAAGGTACATTTGACATTTTCTATGTTAAAGTTTATATATTATGAAATTATATTTTCAATTCAATTTTGAAATTCATGAAAGTTTGAAGGTTAGATTTTCAAATTGAAGTGCAATTTGTAAATAGGATCCATCACACATACCTCTACACAATTTAATGAATTTATGCAATACGTGTCAATGAGGCTATTTTATAACCTCAACAACAATAGTCGAGCTCCCTCAATAACCTCAACAACAGAAGCCGAGCTCCCTCCTTAACCTCAACAACAGAAGCCGAGGTTATTTATTAAGCTCGGCTTAAATGTATGAGAATTTAGATAAGATCTTTAAAAGGGGTCCTTATAAACCTCACAAAACGTAGACGAGGCTCCATTATAACCTCATTTTTGTTTGCCGAGGGTACGTATTAAGCTCGTCTCATTCTGTCGAGCTTATGCATTAACCTCGTTTCTATCTGCCAAGCTTCTTCCTTCAACGGTTTTTTCGAACGAAGACCAAAAATTGTCATTCGATAATCACGATAAAGCGACCGATATACCAATTCGTGTGTTGATTGATTGATCTTTTGATTAATTTCATCGATTTTAGGCTGTTTTCAATCAAAACAATTCGTTCAACAGATTTAGGTTTCGATTCAAGAAAAGAGAGTTTTGTCCCTTTTTGCAATGTGTTCGGAAAAAATGAAAAGGACCTATGATAGTTTAGTTGAAATTATCTTGTCAATAGTCATTCTGACATCTTGCCTAAAGCCCTTATGCTATTTATTTATTTATTTTGTTTCTCTAACTTGCTGACATGTGAACGTTTTATCTTGCCCCGTGCTTACATGTGATTTCAAAGGCTTGTTGCTGTGTTTTTTTTTACGGAAATTTCACGAGGTACTCTCGAGGTATCACGAAATTCACGTGGTGACCAATATTTTTACCTCTTTCACGTGGTACCCCTGAGGTTTGGAATTTTTTCACCTCGTGCCCCTCCCTCTTAATTTTAACATCCTCCGTTAACTTTTAATTAAAAAAAAAACATCATCCGTTATCTTTTAATTAAAAAAAACACCAATATTCTTTAACCTGTGTAAAACGCGAGTTGCCCAGAAGAGGAGAAACCCGACAGGCGAGCGAGCTGCTGGAGGGGCGGACTCCGACAAGCGTCTCCGGCATCGGTGGTGGTGGCGGACTCCGGCGTCGGTGGTGGCGGCGGACTCCGACATCGGTGGTGGTGGCGGACGAGCGAAGGCGGTGGTGCTGCACAGTCAGACGTAGTGAAGAGGGCGAGATTTCGACAGGTATGTCCAATTTCGAGCTTTTTCGACTATTTATATGGTTAATGTTGCTCATGCAAGGTTGCTTCTACACCAATTGCTCTCTAATTTTTCCCCTTCTTCGAAATTGTAGAAGAATTTAGTAGTTAGGGACTTAGGGTTCTCGAATTTGTCTAATTTATGAAGAAATTGATAGTTATTGATTCTAAAATGGTGTTGAAATGGTGATTTATTGTTTCTGAAATGTTTATTTATCGACTCTGAAATGATTCTAAAATGGTTCATGATGGTTAATTTGAGTAAGAGAATTGTCCACCGGATGAGGGTTGGAAATTCAGTTATGGTGTCAATTTGTCTTATAATACTTGTAAGCCTATTTGCTCAAAAGGCAGAGCAATATGTTAATACACATGGATGAGGGTTCAAATTCCTCATAGGCTAGATTTTAGTAACAAAAAGAAACGTTAATTCTTTATGCAAGTTATGAGACCTATGATTAATGTAGTTGGGATTTAGGTGTCTGAATGATACCGCTATAAAATTATTTAGAACCAAACTCATATATATTTCAATCGAGAGAACTTAAATGGTATTATCTCTTACTTTAAACTTCAGCAACCCAACGTTCTCCTTTATATGGCATATATAAACTGAAATTTTTAATAGATGTGAAAAGAAATTGGGTTGATTGCTTCAAAAAAAAGGGGGGCTGATTTATAAGAAACAGAATATTCCAACTTCAAACCATTTATCCCTTGTGATATATAGTTTCCTGGTTGATCAACTGATTGATTTAAAGTAAATCAGTCCATAGCATATATCACATATGCAATCAGCAGATTTAAACACAAACCAAACAATAATTTTTGTTCTAGCTAGGAAAACTTTTATGACAGTGCATAAGAATAATGCAAAAAAGTTGGAGAGCTATACTGAGTATATATGTAACAGTTCAAGGGACCAAAACCAAAAGCGAAAACTTGCCTAACTTACCAAAATTAAGAGCTTTTATAGTGTAGATTGGTAACATGTTCAAATATTCACAATAGCCTACGTGGGGATCGAACCCACATCTCTTGCATAAGCACACACTCTACCGTCTGAGCTAGTAGAGTTTTTGACAAGATTCAAATTCATAATAGGATGGAGATATACACCATCATAGTTAGAATTTTTGCTCAAATTCTCATTCTAAATTATCCAGATTTGTCCCTAAATTATCATCTCAAATCATAAATTGCTCCAATCTTAGTCTAATTCACGGTTGTAATCTTTCAATCTCTACAATGTCTATTTGAAGCAAAGTCAAGCAACCCATTATATAGCAGTTCGAAAATTTTCAATGAAATGTCAAGTAACCAAGCACTACAATTTTCAAAGAAATGAAAAGCAATCATGAAACAAGTGCAAGCACTGAATTTTTTGACTGAAATGTCGTCTGGTGGCTCAAGGCAAAGTGAAGCAACCAAGCACTAATTTTTTTTAAGGAAACCAGTGAGGCAACAGTTTAAAATTCCAAACCTCCAATTTGTATGCTCGATTCTACAATCCCCAAACACTGAACCCACAAATCCACCCATGACCCCAATTTGAGCAATACCCCAATCTATAATTGATTCCCAATTATAGATTTTAGGTATAGGTACTTTCTGAAATGGTTATTTATTGAGTAAGAGAAATGGTTTATGATAGTTGATTCTCAATTCCCCCAATCTATGATTTTCGTCCTATTTGAACAAAGCCATAATACCTATACCTAAAATCATCAAAACGCAGCCTATATACTCCTGAACAACAACAAATCATCAATAAAGTTCATATGTACACAAATATTTGCACAAATCAACCATCATACTAAACCCTAATCTTTGGTAAAATATGAAATTTGGATTGAGATTCACCTGTAACTAGCCGTCGAGTCCATGATTGGAACTCCGCCACCACCGATGCTGGAGTCCGCCACGATCACCGACGCCGGAGACGCCTATCGGAGTCCGCCCCTCCAGCAGCTCGCTCGCCTGTCGGGTTTCTCCTCTTCTGGGCAACTCGTGTTTTACACAGGTTAAAGAATATTGGTGTTTTTTTTAATTAAAAGATAACGGAGGATGTTTTATTTAATTAAAAGTTAACGGAGAATGTTAAAATTAAGAGGGAGGGGCACGAGATGAAAGAATCCCAAACCTCAGGAGTACCACGTGAAAGAGGTAAAAAAATTAGTCACCGCGTGAATTTCGCGATACCTCGGGGGTAACTCGTGAAATTTCCGTTTTTTTATTACTATTTTGGCAGGGTCTCTGCAACTCATACCATTTGTGGTGCTTAGTATTAAACAGCCATGTTATTTTGGTTCTTGCTTAATTTCTTTATATGTAAGTCTTCCATTTAGTCCTGAGAGTACGTATAGTGGATTCTACAAGGCCAATTAAGGTACAAAGAGAGAGAGGACTTTAGTTCGTTTGCTCCAATTAAGTTTGTGGATTATTTATCATTTATAGTAAAATATAAGCAATTTAGATGAATTAATATTAGCAATAATTTTTTGTATAAAAAATGATTAGCAATAGTTTTTCTTTGAAAATTATGTTGGCAGTAGTTTTTTTTTAAATATAGCAAATAGTTTGTAGAGAAATTTTGGTGAAATATCACATTTTTGCTAATTTAATTAGGTTATCAGCACCCTAATTTATTAAATTGGCCGTCATAACACCTATTCAATTTTTTTTAAGTCTTTGTGCGCCTTTACCCTTTCTTCTCTATTAGTTCTCGGTTGGTTCATCCACCCACTTTCCCTTTCACCTCCGTCAGATCTAGTGCCCTCGTCCATGGCGAGATCTCCCTCTCTCAACCTCCGATGGTCTCCGTCCGGATCGTCCCCAAGCCGCCGACCTCATCCCGAATCTCCCTCTCCCTCTCCCTCTCGCTCTTGGTTGTCGTCGATGTCTCACTCTCTACTCCCCTTCTTCTGCTCTCTCGCCCTCGCTTTTGCTGCCTCTGCTGCCGGCCGTTGAGGGCCAAATTAGACCTTCTTCTGCCATCACAATCTCTCGTTTTCCCCCTCTCGGTCGGGCTTGAAGGAGCCAGCGCCTCGTCCCACTTCTTTGCCCGCAGAGAAATAATTGGACGCTTGAACTTCATAAACTCGAGATCGAGAGAGAAGGAGAAATTAGGAACCTATGTTGGTGGTACCGGCGCTGCTCGGTCTCTAGAATTCCACTCGCGTCTCGCTCCCTCTCCAGGTGATTTAGTGTTTTTGTCCTCGTTCCTTTTAGAAAAATTTGCATATTGTTTTCGTTTTAGGATCCTTTTTCCTCGCACCAAGTATTGCACTCATACCGATTTGGTTTTAGGGTTGATGCTTGTGGTTGGCTAGGGATCCTGAATGTTATGTTTTCTCAAACTCAAATTCATTAGACTTTGTTAACTTCTACCTCACGTGCAAATCTTTAATTTCCTTCCCTATTGAGATTTGATTGCTTCAATCCTTGTCCGAATTTCTCTTCGTTTCATCTCATGTGCTAATATTAGGGGTGGGCACAAATCCCGCAAATCCCGGTCCCGTCCCGGGTCCGTCCCGGTCCCGTCCCAGTCCCGGTGGGATTTCGAAAAAAAATAGTAAATCCCGTCCCGGTCCCGTCCCGCAAAAATTATGCGGGACGGGACGCGGGACGACCCTTCCCAATCCCGCAAATCCCGTCACGTCCCGCACATATATAATATTATTTATACATTATATTATATATAATATATATAGTATACATATTATTTTATATTACGTATACAGTGTGTATATATTTACATACACTAATATATACATTGTGTAAAGCAAGCTAGGGAAGGGGGAGATTAGCCCAACGACACTGGATAGTCTGCATCTTTGAAAATATACACTAGTACACAATGTAATACATATACACTGTATATTATTTGGGTAATGTGTATGTACATATTATATATAGGGTAACCTGGAAAATATAAGAAAATTATCGATCTAAATGTGTTACGTCTTTAAAAATCGTAAAATATATAGAATTTTTTTTTTATATTTTTATAATTATTTTTATCTGAGGGACAAGGCCCATCCCATCCCGGTCCCGTCCCGTCCCGTGAGGGACAAGACCCGCGCGGGATTGAAAAAAAAAAGAGTAAATCCCGTCCCGGTCCCGTCCCGCAAAAATTACGCGGGACGGGACGCGGGACGACCTCCGTCCCGTCCCGCGCCCACCCCTAGCTAATATTACCTTCCAATTGTTCATCAATTAATGTTTATTTTCAATTGCTTCAAGTTAACGCATGTCCTCGGCGTGATTCCTTCACCACTGGTTTCTACGGGATTCTCTGTCAAATCTATAGAAATATAGATTTATGAATCTTGAAAGCTCGTTAGTGACGCTGTGATTAGTTGTGATAAGAAATCAGGTTCGAATTTTGATCTGTTAGATTCTGGTTATAAGACAATTAGATGCGAAAGGGGCAAAGGGCTGCAATTTTGATCCTTTAGTTTCAGATTTTGGATGAGATGCATTTGCAATTATTGATGTTCATCATATGAAATTCTTGATACAGATTGCTTTAAATAATTGCAGATATGATGATAACAACACTAGATGACAAGGGAAAAAATCATAATCTCAAGCTGTGATAAATACTTTGAGACCATACATAGTAGGAAGAAGCTACCAAGAAACATAGAATGTAGATGCTGGAAATTGAACAATGGATTTCTATCCCATTCTTTGTGTCTGATTTACAAGAATGGTACTGAACTTTCCTCCCCCACACCACTTGAACGCATAATGAACTCAAAATTTGTAGTTTGAGTTGTGAAATGCGTCCTTTATTTCTAATTGGGAACTACTACCTCATTATTTATATGTTTTGATAAACAGTCTCTGTAGTTTAACACGTGACAATGCTTCCATTTACCCATTAGGATCCATGGTGGAATCCAGCTGTTGAGAGCGTGACGATCAAGAGATTCATCATCAAGGTGTGTCTTTAGGTGTGTGTGCCTTGTCATGTTATTATGGTGCTTTTAGCTAACAAGGCTTAATAAGATAACTAATGAGGTAAAAACATGGTGATACAATGACATTTTAGCATTGCTGAACACATCCCTTACCCTTATCTTGCTAAATTAACTTTGCTACATTTCAACCCCACTTACTACTCTTGGTGTTATGTGTCCTCTTTACATTGATGTGCAGCCTAATGTCGAGTCCAGGTAGAAGGGTTTTATGTCTTCTTCAAACAGGGTTGATTGATATACTGATGCGCTAAATATGTATAACTTTCAAAAGGAATTACTGTATCTTTTTTCCTTTTTAGTTGTGAACTAAATGAGTGTAAAGATAGACATGAGCAAGGGTCGACCCGGACCCGACGGGTTTTGACCCGGCGGGAACCCGAAGGGTCGACGACCCGACGGGTTAGGCTCGACAAGGGTCAGGGTCGAGGTGGGTCAAGGGTTAGGGTTAGGGTCATGCTGATTTTGACCCGTAGTCCCGGTGGGTCGAACCCGAAGGGCCGACCCATAGGGTCAACTTGCCGGGTCATCTATTTTTTTTTATAAATCTAGGTGAAGAGGAAGAGGAATTCAACATTATAGAATGACGGAGCCATCTAGAGAGATCCCAATTTCCTACTCTGTAGGCAATCACTCGTCAAATATTCGTCGCTCATTGCTCAACACTAGCGGTGGAGCAACGTTTTAGCCAATGTGGTCAAATATTAAGTGAGAAGAGATCAAGACTCTCGCCCGAGACTCTAGAAGATCAAGTTTGCCTAAACGATTGGAAAAGGGCGGAGATGCGAATTCAAAATAAGACCACTTAATTGAGTCAGACTCGGATGAAGAACTCGACGATGATACAATGGTCAAGAGCTCAGATGCAAAGCAAGGAGAAGAGGCCTAGCATGGGATAAGGTAAGTAAGGATAAGAGCGAATGTAAAGAACTACGTGAGCTTTGATTCCTCTTCCCCAAGAGATACGTACACAACTAGCTACAAAACCGGTCCATACCCTTCTTCCTTTTTCTTTTTATTTTTTTTAACTTAAATTTTTTTTTAAAAAAAATGACATGTCATGACCCGACGGGTCACCAAAACCCGTTGACCCGTGGCTTGGAAGGGTCAGGGTTAGAATCAGGGATATCCTGACCCTTGACCCGGCGGGTCCAACCCGTGCTCAAGGTAAAGATGCACCGGTGTATTGTCTTGTGTGTATTTATTTGATAAGCATTCATTGGTACAATTAATCTTGTATTTGTGACGATGGAAGACTATGGGCCTAATTTTCGGTTGTTTACTTTGGGCCTTAGCCTACTTCTGTAACTAGTCTTAGGCCCAAACCTCTGTAACCGAATATAAATGGGTTTGTTCTTGTTGTAACAAACACATATAATACAATACACATTTTCCCTCCACTCTCAAACCTCCGAATTCATCAATGGCGGATCTCAATCCGATCCAGTGAATTCGTCAGGTTCTCTCATGGTATCAGAGCTTTTAAGCTCGATTTCTTTTTCCGCAAACACATTCATCCTCTAATCTCGTCCTTTACCTTCATTTTTGGTCCAATTCTCAGCTCTTCTGATCAAAAAAAAAAATGGCGACTGAAACCCCAAATGTAGCAGACAAGCTCACAATTGAAGCTACAGATCCTTTGTATCTTCAATCCAGTGATCATCCTGGACTGGCGATTGTCACTGAGGCTTTCGATGGGAGAAACTTTGCCAAGTGGAAGAGAGCTGCGAAGATAGCTTTAAGCGCAAAGAACAAGCTCAGATTTGTTAGCGGGAAGCTGCCGAGACCGGATGAGGAAGATCCAAAGGCCGAGATCTGGGATAGGTGCAACGATATGGTCATATCGTGGTTGATCAACAGCTTGGATCCCGAGATTCGCAGCAGTGTGATGTATGCCGACACAGCAAAGGAAGTTTGGGATGAATTGGAGTTCCGATATGGTCAAGTCAATGGAACTCAGATCTTCACTCTTCAGCGAGAATTGAGTACTTTCTCGCAAGGTACGCTTACTGTCTCTGCGTATTTCAATAAATTGAAAACGCTTTGGAAAGAACTGGACAACATTAGGAAGATTACGCCATGTGGTTGTGAATCTGGGAAAGAAAACATGAAAATAGTTGAAGAACAAAAGCTGATGCAGTTCTTACTTGGATTAAATGACTGTTATATCCCTGCAAGAGGATCTGTGTTGATGATGCAGCCTCTACCAAGTGTTAGTGTCGCTTATTCTATGATCTCACAAGAAGAGTCTCAACGTGAGTTCAAGAATCAAGTAACGCCAGTTTCAGATCTGACCTCCTCCTTCAATGCTGAAGTCAAGAAAGGAGATGCAAAAGGGGATTCAAGCTCAGCTGCTAAGAAGACAGGGATGTATTGTATTTCGAATCTAGTATTTATTCTTACGGGACTTTGGTTCCAACATCTTTGTATCATGTGAGTGGCGTACGTAGCATACTAGCATTTATACAACTTGTCACTTGTGTTTTTTTTCCTTGCAGATTAACCATTTTATAGTATAAGAGCTATACAGTAATATGGAAAAACAATTTAGTCATGACTCATGAGTACATTACTATTTAAGCTTATGGCTTTACTTTGTGTCCGGTTCAGTTTTTTTCTCATACAATGACATAGAAGAAACCTTTGCCATGATTTATAGAAAATAGGATAAACAATTTTGTTTTTACATGTGCAATATGGTGACACTATTTTGATTCCACGTTTTAAGCTCCTATGCATTCAATTATATAAAAATGTCACCATAAACAATTGTGGTTAATGAAGTGTAATAACAAATGTCATCAATGAATAAAAGTCGTCAATTGCAATTAACAAAGTGGCATCAAATGATTAATTTGACTTTTTTATAAAAAAGACATCAAATAATTACATTGGTTAATTTTTCCTAGTATTTTTCATTGCAACTTGAGACCTACTGTGTGTTTCTTTGTGTATGGTATATTGGTATTCAATTGGGTTTATAAACTTTGCTCTATGTTATTTGCTTCCATGAAATGTGTTGCATAATTGAATGCTGAAAAATAGTAGGATTGAAAAGGAAGAGACAAAATGGGCTCTTTCGGATTGTCATCAATGAATAAAATTCGTCAATAAAATTTGTAAAAATCACATTTCATTATATCATCAAATTGTATAAAAAAAATGTGATAAAAATGTCATCAACAAAAGATGTCATCACAAATCATCGAGATAAATGAAGTGTAATCACAAATGTCATCGATGAATAAAAATGTAATAAACATGTCACCACAAGTGATTGCATCAATGAAGTGGCATCAAACGATTTGATTAAAAAAAGTGGCATCAAATAATTACATTAGAAAAACGATATTACAACATTACTTTGAAAAGCTTGCATCACATTAAAGAAAAAATGTCATCAAAATACTACTTTGAAAAAATATGGCATCACGGAAAAAATAACACGTAAAAAAATGACATAAAAAAAGTGTCATAAGAGCATCCACACTCATGGGGGTGTCTCTACCCCTTAGCACTATCTTTCTTCCTATGGGGGAAACTCATGAATGTGGAGTTAACCCTATAGGAGAGAGGGGAAAGGGTAACCCTAGTGGGAAGGGGTTACCCCATCCACTTTTTTATTTATTTGTGGTGGGTCATATATATTTTTTTTATTTTTTTTATTGATTAACTATTATTGTGATTGGTTGAAAATATATATTGGGTATAAATAAAATTAAAAAATAAGTAATGGGGTAAACTTATGAGTGTGGGTAAAATCTTAAAGAAAGAGGTAGAGATAGTGGAAAATGATGTGTCAAAATCTTACGAAGAGAGAGAAAAAAAATTCCAAGTGGGTTAAACCGATGGATGCGGATGCCCTTAAGTAGTCAACAGTAAAAAAAAAGGCATCAATGGTCCACGTGACATCATAGTAAACAAAAAATGTCATCAAGGTTTGAAAAAAGTGACATTAAACCATTTCATTATAAAAGTGACATCAAAGCGAAAATAAAATATAATAAAAAATGGCATCAAAGTAGCAAAAAATGGCATCATGGTAAAAAAAATAACATAAAAAAAAGTGGCATCATTTGTAAAAAAAAAAAGAAAAAAAAATTCAAAAGAGTCGGTCAACGTTGACCGGTCAACGGTCAATGCTGGGAAAGGTGTTAAGTTAGCTAATTAATTTTGTTTGAGTGTTAGTTAGCTAATTAGATCTTCATAATGTGCTAGTTGCCAAAATAACCCTAGTTTATATCAAAAAAATATCGCCAATAGTAAAAAGGGTTATATTGCCAACTAACACATTATAAATATCTAATTAGCTAACTAGCACCCAACCAAAATGAATTAACTAACCTAGCACCCTTCCCAATTTAACTATCAAGGTCAACGTTGACCGTTGACCGGTCAACGTTGACCGTTGACCGGTCAACGCGGTAAATGTTGACCGGGCAACAGTTTTTTTTTTATTTTTTTATTTTTTTTTATTTTATGATGCCATTTTTTGTCGTTTTGTTGCCATTTTTTTTACATTTTATTTTCACTTTGATGTAATTTTTCTAATAAAATGGTTTGATGACACTTTTTTAATATCACTTTTTTCAAATCTTATTGATATTTTTTTGTTTACTGTGATGCCACATTGACCATTGATGCCATTTTTTTACCCTTGACTACCGATGACACTTTTTTTACATCAATTTTTTGATGCCATTTTTTCACAGTGTTTTGATGCCAAATTTCTAATTACATTTTTTTTCTTTAATGTGATGCCACTTTTTAAAGTAGCGTTTTTGATGTTATGTGATGCCACTTTTTTTAAACTTTGATGACACTTTTTTATGTCAATGTTTTGATGATATGTTTTTTTTACCATGATGCCATATTTTTTCAAAGTGGTATTTTGATGACATTTTTTTCTTTTAATGTGATGCAAGTTTTTCAAATTAGTGTTTTGATACCATTTTTCTAATGTAATTATTTTATCTCACTTTTTTTAATCAAATCGTTTGATTCCATATTTTTTTTCAAGATACTGATTTCGTGGTGCCATATTTTTTCAAGGTAATGTTTAGATGACATTTTTTTATTTAATGTGATGCAACATTTTCAACGCAGTGTTTTGATGCCATTTTTCTAGTGTAATTATTTGATGATATTTTTTTAATCAAATCGTTTGATTTTATAATAAAATGGATTGATGACACTTTTTAATGCCACTTTTTTCAAATCTTGCTAATATTTTTTTGTTTACTGTGATGCCACAATGACCATTGATGCCATTTTTTTTTACCGTTGCCTACTGATGACACTTTTTTGATATCAATTTTTTGATGATATTTTTTTTTCCGTGATGCCATATTTTTCCAATGTAATGTTTTCGTGATGTCATATTTTTTCAAGGTAACGTTTTGATGACAATTTTTTCTTTAATGTAATGCAACTTTTTCAATGTAATGCAATATTTTTTCTTTGATGTAATGCAATTTTTTCTTTAATGTAATGCAACTTTTTCATATTTATGGGTTAATTTTTGTAATTTTACAAAAATTGCTATTTTGGGTTAATTTTTGTAATTTTGTAAAAAGTGCTTCTTCAACCTCTTGCCTCTCAGCCTCTGTACGCGATGCTTCTTCAACCTCTGCCGCCGCCGATCGACCTCGCTCGCTCCGGACGCGCCGCCGCTCGTTCCATCCCTCGCTCGCTCGTCACCGCCTCCATCCCTCGCTCAGATCCGGACTCGCTCGCTCCGCCTCGCTCGTCCTCGGCTCAGATCCGGCGCCTCCACACCAGATCCGGCGCTCCCCTCACCGGATCCGCCCTCCTTGGCCACGTACCGTCCTCCCGAGCCCGAATCCCGCCGATTCGACCCCCCCCCCCCCCCAGCCCCCACCGACGAAGCCTCGCAATCCCCCTACCGTTCTTGCACCTGCCCAAAAGCTTCGTCGGAGGTCTCTGACCACCCATTCCGGCCACCTCTCACCAGATTCGAGTCGGATTCACCATCCTCGCACAACGTCGAGCCGGATTCCTCACCATGGTTGGAGGAGAAGTCCAATTAGCGTGAGAGAGAGGTAACAGGTGAGTGTTAGGGTGCTAATTTTTTTTAATAAGGTGTTATAAAGTCCAATTTATTTTCTTAGGGTGCTAATAACCTAATTGAATTAGCAAAAGGTGATATTTCAACAAATTTTCTCTAGTAAAAATGTCTGTAATTAAATGAAGAAGATGTAGCCACTCTCTCCGTGAACAAAATATTTGCAAGTGTTTATGTATGCATTGAAGCCTTCAAATTTGTTTTGCTTACAATATTGCTTTAATAAGATAGTGTTATTATGTCAGCAATAGTAAATTGTCCGCAATGGTAAGATTTCAACGAAACAAAGATTAAAATATCAACAAAGTATATGAATTGATTTTTTTAACAATGAAAATATTGTTTGCAATCAATATTGTCTATAGTTGTGAAAATGTTAGCATTTGAAAAAATATCAAAAACATAAAAAAAAAACTCATGGGTCAATTTTGTCAGCATTCGAAAAATATCAAAATTTTAAAAATGTCCGAAGCCAATTTTGTCCAAAAATTATTATATAAAAAAATTTTAAAAAAGGAAAAAATAAAAAGAAAATGAACGGAAAAAATGAAAAAATAGAAGAGTGGACAATTAGCTACGTAGTAATTAGGATTGATCGGTGGATAATCAACTCATTAGATTCTATAATATGGACATATACCCAAATTCTCCTATTTCCATTTCAGTCGAAATATTGATACATTTTTAATCCGCTCGAAATGTAAGGGTGAATCTAAAGGTAAATAAAGAGTGATCGACTAGAAAATTTTATAAACATAGACATTAACTTTTATGTTATATATATGATTTTTTTAACTTAAACAATTCCTCGGTTCCTCCTAAAAGAATGATATTTTTGCAAATCTTCAAAATAAAACTTAAAAAAATTCATTTCCACGAAAAGGATAAAATCTGTTTTTTTTGGGGGGGTCGACGGGATAAAATCTGTTTTTTTTTGGGGGGGTCGACGGGATAAAATCGGTTTGTGATGTCCATAATTCTTCAACTTCTGAAAAAAAATAAATAAAAAATTGTTCAACTTAATAATTAAATGTAATTAGGTAGAAGTTTAGCAGGTGATCATTTAATGGTGCGGTTGATATGCAGCAACAGGCGGTAGAGGGGATTAGCGAGGCCAAAATAGTCAAGTTATTACCCCGTATTAATTCCGACACATTAATCTGGTGCAACTGATTTATGGGTTGGACAATGACCCTTCTCGTACCTGTGAAAGCACCAACTTGTTAAAGAGTACAAGAAAATTGGAGCTTTGAGAATTGTAAAGGCTGATTTTCTATTTCATTTTTCTCAATCTTGTCATGTACAGTACAGGGCACTTGCATATATATGCATTTGGTGCTACTAGGATTGTGACAGATGTAGGGTCCTAGATGAGGGATATCCTTGGGCAATAAGTCATCCATGAGATTCATGTATTTACAATTATATCCTATACGCTATTACCCTCCTCGGTCGCAGCTAGGAATAAGCACAGGTGGGATCGAAGGAGGCAGAGTCGTGGATCAGCAGCCAGAGGTTTGGTGAGAAGATCAACAACCTGCTTTTTGTGGAGATGAAAGCAACAGTGAGTGTGCCTGCTTGAACTCTCTCTGACAAAGTGATAGTCTAGTGAGATGTGTTTGATTCGATGATGGAGTACCGGGTTCATGGCAAGGTAGGTAGCCCCGAGGTTGTCGCACCATAACAAGGGGGGCTTGGAGAGGAAGAATTGAAGTTCAGCCAGCAGAGCCTGGAGCCAAAGTAATTCACATGTTGCATTTGTGAGATCCCGATACTCGGCCTCGGTGGAGGACCTAACCACTGTAGTTTGTTTCTTGCTGCTCCATGAAATGAGATTGCTGCCTAAATAAACACAATAAGCACCAGTGGAGCGTCGATCATATTGGTCACCGGCCCAATCGGAGTCTGAAAACGCCATGCGATGTGGTTGGGAGTCTGAAGTGATATGAAACTGCATGGACTGAGTAGCCTGAAGGTATCGAAGGATTCTCTTTGTGGCCCGCCAATGATGCTGCTGCAGATTCTGCATTGATTGGCAGACTTTGTTTTGTGGCAATGCTATATCAGGCCTCGTTAGAGCCAAATATTGGAGACTTCCGACAACGCTTCGAAAGAAGTGAGGATCCTCAAAAGGCGTTGATTCGGAAACAGATTGGGTGGACATGGGAGTGGCGACAACTTTTGAATCTTGCATGTTGGTTTTGGCGATTAGATCTCGGATGTACTTGTGCTGAGAAAGCCAAAATCCTTTGGAGTCCCTGTGCACTTCAACTCCAAGAAAGTAATGTAATGGACCAAGGTCCTTAACAGGAAACCTATTTGTGAGGGCCTGTATAAACCTTGAGGCGGCATCAGGGGTAGATGAAACAACAAGCAAATCATCTACATATACCAATACAAAAACCGAACAGGAGCCATGGCGTATAAATAAGGAGGAATCAGCTCGAGAGGGATAGAAACCAAGTATGACTAGAGCATCGCTCAATTTGGAGAACCAAGCACGTAGTGCTTGTTTCAACCCATATAAAGATTTTCGTAATTTACAAATGTGATGAGGAAATTGAGTGTTAATGAAGCCAGGGGGTTGGGCAATGTATACCTCTTCTGTCAAGTCACCGTGGAGGAACGCGTTCTGGATATCTAATTGTCGCACCACCCAATCATTCGTTGCAACCAATGATAAAAGAAGTCTAACGGTTGAAGGTTTGATCACCGGGCTGAAGGTTTCAGTGTAGTCTAACCCATGAATTTGGTCATACCCCTTTGCCACTAGTCGCGTCTTGCGTCTCTCGATCGTGCCATTGGAGTGGCGTTTAGTTTTGAAGAACCACTTAACGCCAAGAACATTGGCGGATTTGGAGGACGGAACTAGTGTCCATGTGTGGGTTTGAAGGAGGGCATTGAACTCGTTTGCCATAGCCTCACGCCATTCTAGGTACTTAGAAGCAACCGAGAAACTGGTGGGCTCATCAGGGACAATAGTGGATGTGGAGTTTGAGGAACAATGTGGTGATGGCTAGGGAATAGTCCCATCTTGACAAATCAAAGGCCGAAATACGGATGCTTTGGCCCTTGTAGTCATAGGATACAAATTATGGGTGGTAAGAGGAGGTGACGGTGAAGAGGATGATGAAGGGGAGTCATCTGTAGGGTTATGGGTTAATGGAGTATCATCAATTTGGTTTGGAATAGAAGGTGATGGTGGGCTGGTGATATTTGTGGTGGTAGTGGGCTTGGGAAAAAATAAATATTCATCAGATGGAGATGGCAATAATGGTAATGGGCCTGAGGGTGTGGTTGGAGGTTCAAGTAGGCGTGGCCACGGGTCAGACCCGGCGGGTCGACGGGTTCGACCCGCCGGGTCAAGGGTCAGGGGAAGGCGACCCGAACCCTAACCCGGGATTTTAACGGGTTGGCGGGTTCGGGTCACCCGGCGGGTCATCGGGTCGACGGGTCGACCCGACGAGTTGGAACCCGGGTTGGACGGGTTTGCGCTTATTTTGGACTTCGGACTCTGAATTCGGATCGAATTTGTCGAGAAAGGGAACGGGAATTGAACGCCTAAGTGTTTGACAAATATCCTTTCGTGTTCACAAATCATAACTTGACTCTTTAGTCTTTATGTACAAAATACAATATGTAATATTACATCTGATCTTATAATTTTCAAAACTAAAAAGTCTACAACTTATAACTCTATAAGTTTTACAAATTACAAAAAAGTTGTACAATTTGTGTATTAGGGAGTGTTGGGGGGGGGGGGGGGGGAGGAAGAAGGGCTTGAATCGGTTTCCCGACTGCCTACGTATCCTCCCGGGGGTGAGGAATCAAAGCCCACGTGGTTCTTTTACCTGTATGTCTGAACCCCGACCCGGTTACCTCCTCTTCTAGTCTTCTTGATCGTCGGTCCCGGATCCTCCACCACCTCCTGAGCCATCTGTCACCGCGCCATCAATGGAGCTCCCAACAGACTCTGTCTCTATTCCGTCATCATCCTCGGAATCAGTCCCCAAGTTGTTCTTCTGCATCCGCATCTCCGCCTTATTCCAATCTGCAAGGCAAACTTGGGCTTCGAGGTTCTCAGGAAGCAACCTTGATCTCTTCTCCGAAAGAATCTGACCTCCGCGACTAAAAAGCTGCTCGACGGCTACGGTGGAGCAAGGTGCCCCAAGTACTTGTCGGGCGATTACCTGCAATGTCGGGAATCTTTATCTTTCGGGACGGCTCCACCACTCAAGGACATCGAAATCTTCCTCTTCATCGCTGAGAAAATCAAAGTTAGTGGACACATATATTCGTCGAGCTCCGAGTGGGGGCTCGACGAAGTTCTCGACCTCTTTGACCCAAAGATATCTCGGGCAAGTGCCTTAGTTCTAGCGGGGATGCTGGTTCGTGACCCGCTAGAACCGGAAGGCACGGGAGGACGACCGGAGGGCGCTCTATCGCCCGTCGAATATTCAGTATATAATTGTTCTAACAATCATCTAACTCTAGCAACAATAATTGTAACATTGCAATCAGGATCATCCACAATTCCTAAATTCGGATAATAGTTTTCTAAAAACAATTGAACTCCGTTTAATTTATATCTAGGGTCGAAACAACAAGCTACGAGGAAAATGTCGGGTATAAATTTGTAATATGCGATCCATATCTGCCGCATCCCCATAATTGCGGTGGAAATGGAAGGCGTGTTAACTCCGTCTTGAAGGGCTAGTGCTACGTTCATTGCAATAAAACAAAAAACGTTTGATGTAGGCTGGTAAACGTGGGAAAACGTCCGAGTTGCGTCGTAAAAAACTTTGAAAACCTCCACAACGACGAGCCCGGAGCGCCATCGTTCTTAATCTTCTCGGGGTGCTTGTTGGTGATGTGAGACTTCAAATTACCATGGCCAAGGTTATTCCGCATCTTGTACCTTTTAGCACAATGACGACAAACGGCTACGAATGATCGATCGGCTTGCACATCCACCTTATCGTAGTGATCTTTAAACAACGCCTCTTTGAGGTTGTCACCGGACATGATTAGAACGTACAAGCTTATGAAAATCAAATTGATAGAATGATAGGTGATTGATGGATTGGATGGGATTTTTGATAGGAGGAGTCGGGTATTTATAGCCCCGAGCCGACTAGCCGTTACAACGGCTATATTTTTTTAAAAAAAATAGCTCCGACTCGTGGGCCCCACTCCAACGGCTTTTTTTTAAAATAGGGCGACCCGGCGGGTCACGGGTCACTAATATCCCGACCCTAACCCTAACCCGCTACCCGCCCTTACCCGGCAACCCGACAACCCAGACCCGGTGGGTCACGGGTTGACCCGTAACCCGTGGCCACGCCTAGGTTCAAGGCAAGTTGAGTGAACATATGGAAAAGTGAACTCATGGAAAATGACGTCTCGGGAGGTATAAAACCGATTGGTTGTCCAATCAAGGCATATGTACCCTTTGTGATCCTTGCTATACCCGAGGAAGACGGTCGGGGTAGACCGAAAAGAAAGTTTATGGTTGTTGTAGGGACGAAGATTAGGAAAGGCAAGGCACCCAAACACTTTGAGAAAGAAATAATCTGGTGGTTGTTGGAACATGATTTCAAATGGGGATTTGTGGTCAAGTATGGGAGTAGGAAGGTGATTGATGAGGTAGGCCGCGGTTTCAAAGCCAAAATCCCAAAAGTGAAGTGGCAGAGACGCTTGTTTGAGAAGGGTTAACCCATGTCGACAATTCGACGGTGTCGGTTTTCACCGGTGCCATTTTGGGGATGTGAATATGGGCACGTAAGTCGATAAGATATCCCAAGCTCCTGAAACAATGGTATTTGCGGTTTGAATTCTGAACCACCATCCGTTTGTACGCTTATGACTTTAATGGAGATTTTATTTTGGATGAGTTTGAGAAATTGAGTAAAAGTGGATGTAACGCGAGATTTTGATGATAATGGGAACAACCATATATACATGGAGAAATCGTCTACTATAGATAGGTAAAAACGATTACCCTTTAAAGACAAGGTGTGGGCCAGGCCCTAGACATCCAAAAATAAGAGTTCTAAAAGTTTTGTGGATTTATTTGGGCTCTTTGGGTGGGGCAAGGCATGTGCCTTGGCCCAAGAGGATGATGAGAAAGGAAAAGATGGCATCGGGCCTTCATTTGTTGGCTGCTTCAGTAAGCGATAAACGGATTTGGTGATAGCCTGGGATGGGTGACCACATCTCTTGTGCCAAAGAGCTAGGGTAGAACTGGTATGATGAAGCTAAGGGGGCGGCGATGATGGAGGAGGAATGACGGTGGTGGTGGGCATTCGATATAGAACGGCCTCAACGGGTCCTTGAAGAAGAAGATCCATGGTCTGCACATCTCGAAAAGTGAAATGATTAGCAAAAAATTCGAAAAACACATTGTTATCCTGACAAAAACGAGCAACTGATAAAAGATTTTTAGAAATATGGGGAGTATGAAGTAAATTGGAAAGGAGAAAGGTACGATTTGGAGTGAAGAAATGGGCGGAGCCCTGAGATTGGATGGGAATGGAAGATCCATCGCCAAAGGTGACTTGTTCGGTCCCTGAGTACGGTAATGAGTTGAACTGCATGTTTGTTCCATCCGGGGTGTAGTGATGCGTTGCAGCCGTGTCGGGATACTAGGGGAGAGTAGCAGAGGTGAAGTTTGCACCGAAGCTTGGTGGTGGAGGTGCCTGGTAAGAGTTGTTGAAGCGATTCCAGCAGGCTATAGCAACATGACCAGGTTTCATAGAGATCTGACAAAGCGGGCGAGAATCGGAATTACCGTTGAACGTTGTAGATGAGCCTTGGTTCCCTTGAGAAGGGCGAAAAACCACGGTTTTCAGAGTTCCAGCCCCGGCCACCAGAGGGAGTTTGATTGCCGTTGGATCCCCAATTTCGACTGTCACCGGAGTTCCGGCCCCTTCCGCAGCCGCGAGAGCTCGAGTTGCCTCGACCATGAGAGGTGTAGTTAGCCTCAGGAGCAGTGGGAGAGTGGGTTTGGGTATTGTTTCAAGAGACAGTGTTTTGGGTTTTGGAGAGGGCAAAGTTGATGCGCTCTTCTTGGAGGACTAAGTATTTGAGAATCTCAGACAGAGGGGGAAAATTGGGTTGGATGGAGAGGGAGGTTACCAAGGATTCATATTCAGTACCAAGCCCAACAAGAAGATTAGTGGAGAAGTCTAGATCTGTGATATTTTGACCGACGGCTGTGAGAGAGGCGACAAGAGACCTCGCACGGTTGTAATATTCCGTGATTGTTTCGGCTCCCTTCCGGAGAGAGGCGAGACCCAGACGAGCCTGGACTATCTGGGCGGTGGATTGAGCGGCGTACAATGTGTGGAGGAGATTCCATATTTCTGCAGCAGTCTTGCACTCAACCACCTGGACAAGAATATGCTCGGTGAAGGAGGAAATGAGGACCGCCATGGTTAGTTGATCTTTGGCCATCCATGAGTGATAATCTGGGTTGTCTTCTCCGGAATCAAGTTGAGGCTATGGTGTTGTGGTTGTGCCTTCAACAAATTGAAAGAAGCCTTGAGATCTGAGATGGGGCGAGATTTGGATTTTCCAAACCTGAAAATTGGCGGCGTCTAATTTAAACGGGATAAAGCTTGAAAAGGAGGTAAGGTGACGAGGAGAAGGTGATAAGCTTGGAAAAGATGGACAGGTTGCCGTTGTTGGAGAAAGCAGAATGGTGGTGGCTGAGCCACTGGAGGAAGATGGGTTAGTGTTGAAATTCATGGACGTTTGTCCTTTTCTGGATCTGGTACCATACAGGAAAATTGGAGCTTTGAGAATTGTAAAGGCTGATTTTCTATTTTATTTTTCTCAATCTTGTCATGTGCAGGCCACTTGTATATATATGCATTTGGTGTTACTAGGATTGTGACAGATGTAGGGTCCTAGATGAGGGATATCCTTAGGCAATAAGCCATCCATGAGATTCATGTATTTACAATTATATCCTATACGCTATTAAAGAGCGTTAGGAATATAGGTTGAACTGTGTTTTTTTGAAGGGGCTAGGGCTGCGGTGAAGCGTTGTATGAGAGCCACTGATTGAGAAACGTATTTGCCTCCGACAAATATTCAGATCGTATGCGAGGCAACGTTCTATAAGCTGGGAAATCTTCCTAAAGTCGTAAGCAAAAGGAAGATTTGAGTCTATCTTCATAAGATTGTGTCTTATCCAAAACCGTTTGAAAGGATAATTTCTCGAAAATAAATCCAGTAAAAAATCAGATATTCGCGAATAAACACTAATAAGTCTACACGGGCGGCGGCGGCGGACGCGCGTGTTGGTGCCCCATCTCCTCCTCTACTTCTCAATGTACGTAGTGGAAGAGTCTCCTTAAAAACCCTTTAGGATACCCTTGAACTTTCCATGTGGGATGTGGGAAGCCCAAAAGGCACCTTAAAACCACCTTCTATATGTATTAACTCCAATAATCCCCCACAAATGCATAGAGGGTTTAAAAACTAAGGTTTGTGAAAGCAAGTTTTGAGTGTTGTCGAGGTTAGTGCTTAAATGCTGATGTCTTGCGACTTGAATCAACACGTACATAGTGAAACTAGTGATCCCTTCGGTAGAGCGAATGCCCAGAGGCCTTGAATTCCTCCACTTAGGGGTAAACCATCAACACACACCTTCCACGGGGTCCTGTAACGTTATGATAAGTCTTATCACGTAAGATATCCATGTTTTGGCACACCTTGGGTGCTCAAGGTGTTCTAAAAATCGCGCCTAGGCACCGCCTGATGCCTGGGCACTAGGCGGGAGAACGCTTAGGAATTTTTATGCCTAGGCGGGTCTCTAGGTGGAAATCCACCCAGACACTGCCTAGTCCCGCCTAGGCGCCACCTAGTCCCGCCTAATCCTGCCTAGACCCCGCCTAATCCCGCCTAGACCCCGCCTAATCCCGCCTAGCCCGACGATTATTCAATTTTAGCTTGTAGAAATGTGATTAGTCGACTTAGGGTTTTTTTATCACATAAGTCGAGATGTATTTGCTTTTGAGTCGAATCTATGGTTTTTGATTTTAGGAGGCTTAGAGTCGCTAGTCAGGTGCGTACTTTTGTGTTTATTTTTTTACTGTTAGTTAAGCATCACAAATTTGGGTTTATGAATGATATTATATATTGTTATTACATTATATGAATTATTGATATGTGTTATGAGTTTAGTGTTAGTGTTAATTTTCCTGTCAAGTTGGCTTCTACCCCGGTTTTGTAGATTAAGAACATTTTCTCTACCTCGTCCTTAGATCTCAGCAAATACAACTCTGTGTATCTATAATAATCATTTACAAATGTGATATAATACCTTTTATCGCCTGTATTATCAGAGTTTGTAAAATCAACTAGATCGTCGTGAACTAATTCTAGCAATTCAGTGGACCTCTTAGTTACAGGTTTAAAAGGTTTCTTGGTGAACTTAGCTTCCACACAAATTTCACATTTTTTTTTATCATTATTACCCAAGTTTGTGATTAGGCCCATTTTATGCAATTTGTTCACAGATTCAACATTCATATGACCTAATCTACCATTCCAAAGATCAACATCAACAACGATATAAGCGGAAGTAGAAGCTATATTAGCAAAATTATCAACAGTTTGCAAAACAAAGAATTCACCCAACTTATAAGCCTTTCCTGGAAATTTCCCATTCTTGGACAAGACTATATAGTCACCTTCCATGACTCCCCTTAGCCTGGCTCGAGATAAGAGCCCTCCAAAAGTGCTTCGTGGCCCCAGTGCCCACGATCCATTCAGTCATGCTCCCAATGATGTTCTCTTTAGTGACCATTGCAACGATGACTTCAGGAGCACCATTTTTAGCGACGTTTCCAATGCCTGTGTCCTGCCCTCCATTGTTCTTTTGGGAAGCATACTGAGCATCCTTCCTCTCCCGACACCGGAAGGCCCTATGGCCTTGTCTCCCGCACACATAGCATCCAAAATTGTTATGTTTCTCTACGTTGTTGTTCTTCTTGAATTTCGTAGGCTTGTTATTTTGTCCTCCAAGGCCCTTCTTGTTCTTCTTGTTGAAAGGCGGCTTATTGCCTTTCTTGTTGACCTGCGAAGATTCAACAATGTTAGCTTTTACCGTTTCAGTAGCAGTGATGGAGGTCTCCTCCTTCTTCAACCGGCTGGCTTCCTTAATCATCAGATGGTTGACGAGTTCCTCCAGGGTAAGATCTTTCTTTTTTTGTTTGAGGTAATTGCGGCAGCATGCCCAAGACTCAGGCAGTTTCTCAATCAGGACGTTGGCTTGAAGAACTCCGTACATCTTCATCCCTTCATCCAGTATATCCGCTACCAAATTCTCGTACTCATGCATCCACCATGATGGGCTTCTTGTCCACCATCGTGAACTGGATTCACTGTCCAATCACGTACTTGTGCTTCCCAACATCGTCACTGACATACTTCTTGTCCAGGGTTTCCCAAATAGTCTTAGCAGACTTTTGGATTAGCAACAGACCGAACAACGCGTTCATCATATGGTTCAACAGGTAGCCTCTGAAAGTTTTGTTGTCGCGCTCGTACTTCACGAGCTCCTCAGGCGGCATAGGAGGATTGGACGGAGCATCGCCCTCAACCGTAGCAGCAGGCGCAGGAGCGACATTGGGATCCTTGAACAACACATAGTCAATCTTCAATTGTTCAAAGAAGATCAGCATCTTCTAGGACCAGCGCTTGTAGTTCGAGCCATCAAAAGGCTCCAACTTTGAGAGATCGAGCAGCGGCTTCTAGTAGAAGATCTCGACGACGACCATTTTCCAACGACAATACGTTTCTCATGGTTCGGCAATGACCCTGCTGGAACCTGCGAAAATAACAACGTTAGGGGTGTAGGCCAAACTATGTTTCTGTGAAGGGGCAGGGTTGCGGTGAAGCGTGGTATGGGAGCTACTGAATGAGAAACGTATTTGCCCACGACAGAGGTGCAGATCGTATGCGAAGCAATGTCTCCCAATGATTTCACCGGCTTCTCTCACGGGTGCACTCGAGGGAGAGAAGATGGAACTAGAACAGACGCTCTGATCGGGAAAAGGGTAGGAGAAAACAGGAAAGGGAGAAAAGGTGATTGGTCGTTGTGTGTTGAAAAGCGTAGCCCTCGATGTCCTTATATAGGCTGTGAAATCTTCCTTAAGCCGTAAGCAAAGGGAAGATTTGAGTCTATCTTCAAAAGATTGTGGCTTATCCAAACCGTTTGAAAAGATAATTTCTCGAAAATAAATCTAGTGGAAAATCAGATAAACACTAACAAGTCTATCTGTAATATCTTTGGCCTCAAGTTAAGATTTTTCGCAAAACTCCAACTCCAAGCCCGAGTTGGATGGCGGGCGCGCGTGAGAGTGCCCCTTCTCCTTCTCTACCTCTCAATGTATGTTGTGAAAGAGTCTCATTAAAACCTTTTAGGATACTTTTGAACTTTTCATGTGGGATGTGGGAAGTCCAAATGACACCTTAAAACCACATTCTATATACATTAACTCCAACATACTTAAATTGATTTTTTTTTTCTCTTTTTACCAAAGAGGTGGGGGTGGGGGTGGGGGTGGGGGGATAAGAACTTGTTAGATAGTGACTTCAGCTCACGACGACGACCAATATAATTGGTTTAAGTTTTAACATTAATTTGGAGTAGGAAGCATATGAAGACATCCACCGACTTCAAATCCTATTACTTATTCCCCAGCTTTCGGGTAGGATTATTCTTCCCGAATTATTACTTGTTAAAAAAAAACTTTGCCCCCAAATTAAACCCTATTTTCAAGCTTTATTCTTCATAATCCTATTCTCGAATTTTATTCCTACCTCAAAATGTTTTTTTCACTAAATTAATATTTAAAAAAAATTAAAACATATAATATCTATATCTAATATCTAAATACTATACATATATATATATCGCCTAAACTAAATGACACCCTTCTCCTTTAATATAGTCCTATTAATTAATAAATCATTTAACTAATTTAATTAACTACTTGAGTAATTTAATTAATTTAGTAATAACAAAATTCGAAAAAATGACCAGATCGATTATGGATTATATTCTAATTTTGATTTTAAATAGGACTATACGTTTGCCCTCGACTATTAAGATTTGATCATACTTTCACATTATAGCAGATGTTATAGAACAAATGCATTAAATGCTATCTATTGGGGGTGGGTTAACATGCATGTGACCTCATCCTCATCCGACAAACCCTTATATATAAGGACACTCATCCACCAACTTCCTATCCAAAAACTAAAACACCAACACAGAATTTCACCACTACTGCTTTATTTATGGAAATCTTCTCCAAAGTTCTCACTCCCACCGATGTGGGAAGCCGGTTAACTTGGCCAACTGCCTGCCTTTGCTTCCTCTCTCCCTTTATTAATGGCAGCAATCAAGTCTGTTTCCAGGCCCTGGATTCCTCCAACAACGTTTGGACGTTCACTTGCTCTATCCGTATGCACGGCCCTCATCCTAAGCCTGCGCTTCTTAGATCCTCCTGGCTCCCCTTTGTCCTCCACAATGATTTACTCCCAAATGACTTGCTTACTTTCTACTATCACCCGGATCAGCCGATCAAGTTTAGAATTCAGGTCAGGAGGCCCAAAACCATCAGGCTTATGGGTCGTCACATTACTGCTTATGCAGTGGAAGAGTGAATCGTATTGGTTGTGTTTGTATTGGGTCAGTTGAATAAGATGAATTCAGCTTCGGTCATGTTCAGGTTTCAGTTATTGGGTTGTTATATCGTCAATGGTCGATCGGGACATTTCATGTTTGGGGTTCTCTCGTGTATAGGATCTAGTTGATTCGGGTTGGTTTTCGAGTCATCAAGTAAAAGTTTGGGTCATGTTGTATTCAAGTCGGGTTGTTTAGGTCAAAATTCCCATTGATCATCCATTTTTCTTTTCTCTCTTTAATCTATACCTTGAATAGGTAAATAAAGAACGGTCCTTCCGGGTTCGAAACGGGGATCTATGTATACTACCCATAAGTCTTTTCCGGTCATCCATTCCGAAATGGTACCGCTATGTTATATATCTGTAATGAAGCTTGATGTGTATTTGGATAAGATAAAGGTCGGTTATATTTCGAGGTCTATGGAATCAATTTCTTCCAAAAAAAAATGATAGGAGATAGAACCACTGTCACCAATACTATGAACCATCTATTTATTTCATGAATAAAAAAAATCAATTAGTTATGATTATTCTTAAATTATTTCGTGAACCACTAATATTTATTTCATGATCGATACAACAACAAATATTTACTATCTACGAATATTCTTAAATTATTTCATGAATCGCTATTATTTATTTCATAACCCACTAATATTTATTTCATGAACAAAAAAAATTAACTAGCTGCAAATATTCTTAAATTATTTCATGTACTACATGAAGGAAAATTAGATGCTTAAAGCGGAAATACAGAACAATTCTGAACATCTAATCGTAAGGATCTTCATGCATAAACAATAGATCAATCATTGTTCATAGGAGATACCTGTTGATGCGTGAACCAGATCGAATTGAATCTGGATGGAACCGGAAGAGATCGAAAGCCCCAAGCATGACTTCTCTAATTAGTCCACACGAGCCCGACGTCTAAATCTCCATTGTCTTCGACTACTAGGACGAAGATCGAAAGGCCTACAATCAAATTGCTATAGATGGTATTTGTGGTCAACCTTAGCACAAAATCAACACTTGATCTTTGTCACTCACCTGTTTTTGGCCTTTTGAAATTGGCAAACTCACTTTGCCTATTCTTTCTCCTAACCCACGTTTTGAAAACCTATTCAGCACCAAAATGCTTAATTAGTAATTGTTACTTACCTTGAGAACACAAGACTCGAGGCAGTGCAAAAGTACGTTGGGTCTTATCTGTAATGGGATCTTGGAATCAATATACTCTCCAGGAATGATATATAACAACTTGAATAAAATGTGCATTTACTTATTTTAAAGATGTTTAATCTTAAGTAATTTGCATTTCGAACATAAACTAATTTGTATGACATTTCCTTTTATATAGGCATTATGTCTAATGATAACTTGAATTTCACCCCGCGCTCAATAGTTGAGAAAAACAAATTGAATGGAACGAACTTTCTTGATTGGGAAAGAAATCTGAGAATCGTTCTCAGGTCTGAAAGGCACGAGGATGTCCTAACCCTATCCCTACTATTACCGATGCCTCATCAGATGAGGAGATAGTTAGAGAAATGGAGTTAAGGAGTGATTCTTTACGTGTCACTTGTTTGATGCTAGGAAGCATGGAACCTAACCTTCAAAAAAGGTTTGAATACCAGGATGCCTACTCTATCATCACCAACCTGAAAATGTTGTTTCAGACACATGTAAGAATTGAATGATATGAAACTCACATGGCCATACTGTATAGCAAGCTTGTGAAGGGAAAGCAAGTAGGTCCCCATGTGTTTAACATGATCGGTCTTTTTAGCTGTATAGAGACACTGGGCACCCCATATGACCAAGAGTTCACCACATATATCGTATTGCATGCACTCCTTACATGATGGCTTTGCCTCATTCATGATGAACTACCATATGCATGGTATTAAGAAAAACACGAACGAACTCCATGGTATGCTCAAAGCTGTTGAAAACAATACTCCCACTGACAACAAGAAAGAAGTTCTTAATGTGAATAGATGGAAAGGGTTCAACAAGGTAGCCAAGAACAAGAACAATAGCCAAGGGAAAGGAAAGGAAGTTGCAAAACCTAAGGGTGGTGAGAAGCCAAGTACAAACCATGATTGTTTCTACTACAAGGTAACGGGACATTGGAAAAGAAACTGTCCCAAGTACCTGGAAGACACGAAGAATGGGACATTGAGTTCCAACACTTCAGGTATTTATGTTATTGAATTGTTGTTAACCAATGTCCTCACATTAGATAATGGTCCTACCTGGGTATTAGATACCACATGCGGTGCTCACATTATTTCATATGTCTAGGGTGTTGTAATGTTATATGTTTATTTCCCTATGTCTTGCTTTCATATGTGTTACATGTAATATTGTTATGTGCTTGTAAACATGTATGAGTGTATGATGAGTATACATATAACATATATTATATGCTTGGATATACATGGATGCACAATATATGATTAGGCTCGACTGAGTCGTATTGAGTCGAGATCGACTTGATCCTCTAACGAGTCTAGTACATATTGTGGAGTGATAATGTATAACCTATAGTTTATATAATATATGTATAATATGTATGATACTATAGTTGGAGGTCCTTACCCGGAATTGGGCTTTAGGCCCATTCCCGAGCCCAAAGATCTCTCCAGTACTGAGTAAGCTTGGCGGCCCTAACCACTTGAAGTGAAGCGCTGCGTTTTGCCTTTGAGATCCGAAGCCCTAGCTATATAAGCTCGCTAGCAGCTTCTGGATTCTTTAAGTTCAGCTCTCTCTCTCCTCCGTCTCCTCTCAAACGCTCTCAAAGGGTTTCTAGGGTTTCTCCTGGCTCCTCCCCGACGATTGGGACGACGAAGGTGGTGGCTGCTCTCGGTGATCTCCTGGTGGTGTTGCGGCTAAGCTTCTGGCTTTGGTTGCCGCTTGTCTCACGTCTGGAGATCTAGGGTTTGGGAGTTTCGAAGAGATCTTCGAACTCCGGTCATCCCACACAGGGGGATCTTCTTCTCTTGTGTCTCTGAAACTCGTACATGCATAGATCTAGGGTTTACTTTTGCATTGCTTGTTTGTAACCCTCTATTGAACATTACCTAGTGGATTCGGCCTGTTCTTGAGGCCCCGAGGACGTAGGCATATCTTTGCCGAACCTCGTAAAACTCTGGTGTTCGTTCTTGCTCTTGCATGTTTGTTTTGAGTTTCTTGTTTTCGTATCTCTCGCTTCCGCATTCAATCACTTTCGTTTTCTCGAATCTCGATTCAACAAGTGGTATCAGAGCTTGAGTGTCGCGTTTCCGATTTCCTGACTCATTGTTGAGCTCTAGGGATAGGTTACGGGTGTAAGGCCTCGGGCTGACCTAAAAGGCGACATCGCTGGTGCAGCACCCCCCTACACGACATACCACTGCCTTGTTTGCTTAGATCTAGGCTTGTGTGTTTGCGATTCTGTGCTCTGCTCTTGGATTCAAGGTTTTCTTGAATTTTTTGCGTGATTTACTGTGTTTTGTTAAGTTTTTATACTCTTGACTATAAACATGGGTGAATCCTATCGTTTAAAACCCTTCAATGGCAATACTGACTTTGCTATGTGGCAGGTAAAAATGAAGGCCATGTTAATCAAAGAAAATTGCTATAAAGTGCTCTCTGAAGAAGATGTCGATGAAGACAAAAAGAAGGATATAAAACGTCTTGATAAAGTAGCACACAGTGAGATTATGTTGAGACTCACAGATGAAGTGGCTAGGCAAGTTCTTACTTGCACAACTACTGAAAAGCTTTGGAAAAGGTTGGAAGAATTATACTTGGTAAAATCATTACCAAGTAGGGTAAATCTCTTCAACAAACTTTTCAATTATAAAATGTCTACTACTTGCACTCTTGCTGAAAATCTTGACAGATTCTTTGCTATTACCCAAGATCTGGAGAGATGTGGTGACAAAGTTGATGAGACTCAATTATGTGTGTTATTGCTTAATTCTTTGCCTGCACAGTTTACTACTTTTGTTGATGTTGTTTAGTATGGTACTAATAAGTTGACTCAAAAGGAGCTTATTGACTCTATCATACAGAAAAATGAAAATCTGAAAGTGTTTAAATCTGTGAATGGAAATAAGACTGACCCTAAACCTGAAAACAAAGATGAGGTTCTTATGGTGAAGTCTAAGTACAAAGGCAATAGGAAACCTAAGCAACAGGAAAATAAAGACAATATATCTGATTCTATGTCTTCTGATAAATCCAGTGGTGAAAAACCTGATAAATCTCATCTTTTATGTACTTACTGCAATAAAACTGGTCATCTTGAGAAACATTGTTTTAAAAAGAAAAGAGATATTAAAGCTGGTAAGAAACCTAATGTGTCTGCTATTTGTGAATCCCATCCTTATGTTACTCATGAAGTTCTTGCATTATTAAGTGACACTGATTCTACTACTTGGATTTTGGATTCTGGGTGTACTATGCATGCTACCTTCCATAAATCATGGTTCTTTGACCTTAAATGTTTTGATGCTGGTATTGTTATGCTTGGTGATCACTCTATTCTTAAAATTAAAGGTGTTGGATCTGTTGCTTTAAAAATGTTTGATAATGTGATTAGAATTGTTAAGGATGTTAAATGGGTTCCTGATTTAAGGAGAAACTTGCTATCTGAAAGTGCTTTTGAAGAATTACACTATGATATGTCCAGTTCTAATGGTGTTAGGATTATTGCTAAAAATTGGAAGCCTGTTATCAAATGCTTTAGAAAGAAAGGTCTTTATGAAGTGTTGGCTACTCCTGTTTTGAATTATTCTGCTTATGCTTTTACTGCCTCTGTGCATACTATGTCTCTGCATGATACTATGTTGTGGCATAATAGACTTGGTCACATAGGTAATAAAGGCTTAGAACACCTTTATAAAACTGGCATTATCAACTCCAAGCCTTGCATGATTGATCTCTGTGAGAACTGTATCTTAGGCAAGCATTCTAGAAAAGGTTTTAAGCATTCTTCTTATGTTGCTGCTGCACCTCTTGAATATATTCATTCTGATTTGTGGGGACCCTCTCCTGTTCCTACTGTAGGTCATAAGAGATATTTTATGTCTCTTATTGATCACTATAGTAGGAAGGTCTGGGTCTACTTGCTTAAAACTAAAGATGAGGCTTTTGAAACCTTTAAAACCTGGAAAGTTGGTGTTGAAAATGAAACTGGCCTTACTGTTAAATGTTTAAAAACTGACAATGGCCTTGAGTTCTGTAATTCTTTGTTCAATGAGTACTGCAAGTTTAATGGTATTAAGAGACACTTGACCATTCCTGGAACTCCCCAGCAGAATGGTACTGCTGAGAGGATGAACAGGACTCTCCTTGAAAAAGCTAGATGCATGCTTATCTCTTCTGGCTTGAAACATTGTTTGTGGGGTGAAGCTGTTGTGACTGCTACTTATTTGATAAATAGGACTCCTTCCTCTGTTATTAATTTTAAAACTCCCTATGAGTTATGGACTAAAAGAAAGCCTAACTTAGACCACATTAAACCTTTTGGTTGCACTGTGTTTTCTTATGTTAACCAAGGTAAACTTAACCCTAGGTCCCAAAAATGTGTGCTATTGGGTTATCCTGAAGGGGTTAAGGGTTATAAGTTGCTTCTTGTCCAACCTGGAGTGTATAAAACTATTGTGAGTAGGAATGTCTTTATCAATGAGCATGAATTTCATTTTAAGAGAGCTTCTCCTGTTATCTCAGATGCTAACTTGCAGGTACAAGAGGATCAATTCTTTGTGCCTAAGCACAATGATGATGATTCTGATGATGAGTTTGACAGTGGTTTTTCTCCCTCTTCTTCCTCTACTCTCTCTGCTCATGATTCTTCTCTGTCTACTTCTAATGATGCTACTGTTTCTGATGATATGCAAATTGATGTTGTGCAACCTCACCAATTGGGTGGGGAAGCAAATAATGAACCTAATTCCTCTTCTACTTCTCCTATTTCTGTGAATGAGGATGCTGTTGTCACTTCTGTGCCTGTGTCTGGTTCTGGTCCCTCTAGTTCTTCAGCCACTGAAGGGCATGACTTGACTAATTGGCAGTTGACTAGGGATAGGAGTGCTAGGACTGTTATACCAAATAAAAGGTTCATTAATAACATTGTTGAGTTTGCTTGCTTGGTTTCTGAAGTTGTGAAGATTTTTACTCCTGAAACTTATGAACAAGCTATGAAATGTATTCACTCTGCTAAATGGAAACATGTTATGAATGATGAGATAGAATCTATGAGGGTGAATAAAACCTGGACTTTGGTGCCTAAACCTGTGAATGCTAGATTAATTGATTGTAAATGGATCTATAAACTGAAAGATGGCATTTCTAAGTCTGACCCCCCTAGATACAAAGCTAGGTTGGTTGCTAAGGGTTTTACCCAAAGAGAGGGTGAGGATTACAATGAAATATTTGCTCCTGTTGTGAAATATAAAACTTTGAGACTGTTGCTTGCCATGACTGCTGTTTATGACTTTGAATTAGAACAAATGGATGTTAAGACAGCTTTTCTTCACGGTGAGTTGGATGAGACAATTTATATGAGACACCCTAAGGGCTTCATTAATTCTGTGCATCCTAATCATGCTTGCTTGTTAAATAAATCCATCTATGGTTTAAAACAGTCACCTAGACAATGGAATATCACGTTTGACAAGTGCATGAGGTTCAGTCTAGGGTTTAAAAGGAGCAAATTTGATACCTGTTTATACTTTAAGGGTGTCAATAAGAGTCTTGTGCTTTATGTGCTTTTGTATGTGGATGACATCTTGTTGATTTCCAAATCTATTGATGCTATTCATGATATTAAAAAGAACTTGCAAAAGCATTTTGACATGAAAGATTTAGGCATTGCTAAAAAGATTTTAGGCATGTCTATTATAAGAGATAGGAAGCATAAGAAATTGTGGTTACATCAGTGTGACTATGTGCATAAGGTTCTTGAGAGATTTCATATTTCTGGTGATAAGATTAACAACATTCCTTTAGGTGCTCATCTTGATCTCACTAAAATAAAAGGGAAGTTGTCTGTTGCTGAATTGAATATTATGAAATCCATTCCTTATGATGCTGTTGTAGGTTCAGTAATGTACTCTATGATCTGTACTCGTCCTGATCTTGCATTTGCTATTAGCACACTTAGCAGGTTCATGTCTGAACCAGCTGAGAAACACTGGGTGTCTATGAAATACTTGTTGAGATATTTGCCTGGCACTGCTAACCTGTCTTTGTTATATGCTGAACACTCCTCCTCTTATAACTTACATGGCTTTGTGGATGCTGATTATGCTTCTAACAAGGATACCAGGAAATCTATTACTTCCTATGTGTATACATGGGCAGTTAATTGTGTTTCCTGGAAATCCCAGCAGGAACCCATCGTTGCTCTCTCATCCACTGAAGCTGAGTACATAGCAGCTACAAAGGCCTGCAAGGAGGCTATCTGGCTGCAAGGTATCCTTAAGGAGATAGAGAGGAAGCACTACACCTCTGTCCTACACATTGACAGTCAAGGTGCACTCTATCTCTGCAGGGAGCCCATGTACCATGAGAGTACTAAACATATTGATGTTAGATACCATTTTATTCGAGAGAAAGTGGAAGATAATGTCATACATGTTAAGAAAATTGATGGTAAGCTTAATCCTGCAGATTTTGGCACTAAAATTGTTCCTTATGAAAAATTTGTGTTCTGCAGGAACTTCCTCCATTTGGAGGATTTCCATGGGTGATCCTTGCATGTTTGGGCTGATGACGGATGGCCTTGAGTCCACTATGTTTAGGCTATAGTCTGCCTGGAGCAAGACTTAGAAAAATAGAGGGTGATTTGTTGTAATGTTATATGTTTATTTCCCTATGTCTTGCTTTCATATGTGTTACATGTAATATTGTTATGTGCTTGTAAACATGTATGAGTGTATGATGAGTATACATATAACATATATTATATGCTTGGATATACATGGATGCACAATATATGATTAGGCTCGACTGAGTCGTATTGAGTCGAGATCGACTTGATCCTCTAACGAGTCTAGTACATATTGTGGAGTGATAATGTATAACCTATAGTTTATATAATATATGTATAATATGTATGATACTATAGTTGGAGGTCCTTACCCGGAATTGGGCTTTAGGCCCATTCCCGAGCCCAAAGATCTCTCCAGTACTGAGTAAGCTTGGCGGCCCTAACCACTTGAAGTGAAGCGCTGCGTTTTGCCTTTGAGATCCGAAGCCCTAGCTATATAAGCTCGCTAGCAGCTTCTGGATTCTTTAAGTTCAGCTCTCTCTCTCCTCCGTCTCCTCTCAAACGCTCTCAAAGGGTTTCTAGGGTTTCTCCTGGCTCCTCCCCGACGATTGGGACGACGAAGGTGGTGGCTGCTCTCGGTGATCTCCTGGTGGTGTTGCGGCTAAGCTTCTGGCTTTGGTTGCCGCTTGTCTCACGTCTGGAGATCTAGGGTTTGGGAGTTTCGAAGAGATCTTCGAACTCCGGTCATCCCACACAGGGGGATCTTCTTCTCTTGTGTCTCTGAAACTCGTACATGCATAGATCTAGGGTTTACTTTTGCATTGCTTGTTTGTAACCCTCTATTGAACATTACCTAGTGGATTCGGCCTGTTCTTGAGGCCCCGAGGACGTAGGCATATCTTTGCCGAACCTCGTAAAACTCTGGTGTTCGTTCTTGCTCTTGCATGTTTGTTTTGAGTTTCTTGTTTTCGTATCTCTCGCTTCCGCATTCAATCACTTTCGTTATCTCGAATCTCGATTCAATATAGGGACTAAGAAATAAAAGGCAAGTGAAGAAAGGGGAGATAAACCTACGTGTCAGAAATGGAGCAAGTGTTGCTGCACTTGCCGTAGGAGATTTTAGTTTATCTCTCCTTTCTGGTTTAATCTTAGAAGTAAATAATTGTTATTTTGTTCCTAGCATTACAAAGAATCTTGTTTTGGTTGAACCATTACAAAGAATCTTATGAATCCATTGATACATGTGAGTCATGTTTGATGGGCAAGATGACAAGGTCACCTTTCGAAGGTACAAATGAAAGGGCTACTGAACAATTAGGCATTATACATACTGGTATGTATGGACCAATGAGCACATGAGCTAAATGTGGATATAGATACTTCATTACATCTACTGATGACATGAGTAAATATGGATATGTGATGAAAACTGTGGTATGGTAACACAATAGTCTAATCCATTAACACCACAATTGAACAGTGTGATGAAAACTCCATAAGAGCTATAGACAAAACTCCATATGAGATATGGACATGAAAGGTTCCAAAATTGTCATTTATGAAGATATGGGGATGTGAAGCTTTGGTAAAGCGTTTACAAACCGATAAGCTTGCCCCTAAATCAGATAAATGCTATTTTATAGGTTATTCAAAAGGTAGTTTTGGATACTGTTTATACAATCCCACCGAACAAAAGGTGTTTGTTGCAAGGGATAGTGTCTTTATGGAAAGAAAGTTTATTTCCAATAAGTCAAGTGGGAGAAATATTCATCTTGAACCAGTTCATGATGAAAATCAACAGAATTAACAACGAGATGACATAGATGATGTCGATGACAAGAGGATCCACAAATAGTTGTGGCAACTATTCTAGCTCCGGTTGTTGAACTAGTTGAACCCACTTGTAGATCAAATAAGCCAAGGGTACAACCAATATGTTATGATGATTTCATGTTGAATATAAACATTGATGTTCTTCTTTTAGAACATGAAGAGTCTAATACCTATAAGGCTATAAGCAAGCAACGACGAGTCCAGACTCCAAGAAATGGCTTGAGGCCATAAGATCTGAAATGGATTCGATATTTTAAAATCAAGTGTGGGACTTGATAGATTTGCCAGATGGGGTAAAGCCCATAGGGAGCAAATGGGTTTTCAAACTCAAGATAGATAAGGATGGAAAGGTACATGTATACAAGGCAAGATTAGTTGCCAAAAGGTTTAAACAGATTCATGGTATAGACTATGATGAGACCTAATTTTCACCAGTTGTCATGATAAGATCCATTAGGGTAATCCTTGTTATTGTTGCCTATTATGATTATGAGATTTGGCAAATGGATGTCAAAACCGCCTTCTTGAATGGATTCTTGGAAAAGGATGTATACATGACACAACCCGAGGGTTTTGAAGATCCAAGTAATGCTGGCCGGGAAGGTATGCAAGCTTAAGAGGTCTATGTATATATATATATATATATATATATATATATATATATATATATATATATATATATATATATATATATATTCATAGGGTAGGGTTCAAGTGAGAAGAATATGGTCCGGTGAGAAGGAAAGAAGTAAATTGGTTGGTCGGATTTATTAAAATAAGAACTAAAAAAATTAGGACGGATACCCCCCTCACGCGCTTATGTTCTCACCCTTTTTTCCGTCTCTTTCCTTCTTCCAGATGCCCGTCTCTTTCCTTCTTCGCCCTCCTCCTTCCTCCGCCGCACTCTCGCCAGATTTCGACCTCTGCAACTCTTCGATCTATCCCTCCCTCGGTCACGGCGATGGCTCTTCGATCTCTCCCTCCCTTTCTTGTAGATCTTCCAGATCTCGCTCTTCGATCTTCCAGATCTTTCCAGATCTCCGTCGGTCATGGCGATGGCTCTCCGATCTTTTGGATCTTCTAGATCTCGCTCCGCTTCCATGGAGATCTTCCAGATCTGCTCCCTTCTTTCGTCGTAGTATCCACTATCTCCGAGCACCCGTCATCGTCTAGTCTTCTGGAGGCCCGGCCACATCACCCTCACCGATTTCGACCTCTCCCACCAACAAGTAGTAGTGGAGCCCCCTGAACACGCTCCTCCCGTCGACGCTTTCGATTCCGGAGCTCCAATTGGAGGTCGGAGTCGCGAACGTGGCGGTCTAGGATAGCGGAGATGGAATCGAGGTTGAGTATAGAGGTTGTCGTCGGAGGGGGAAGTAGACTAGTACTTGATGGCGAGATCGATGACGGAGGAGAGAGTGGTGGAGACAACGGAGATTGGTGATGATCGAGGAGGGAGGCCTACTTCAATTCCTTCACTTTCCCGGGTTCTCAAGAGGAGCAACTGCTCATTTCGAAGGGGTGATCGACGAATTGAGACAAAATCAATCTCTAATTTGGGGACGACTACACGAACTTGCCTTCGGGATCCTCCAACGGGATAGCCTGTGTTCGCCGCGCCCGCCGCGACTTCGTCCTCCTCAACATGTTCAACCGAACTTCCCTCATTGTCGTCGCCCCTGCAGTCATTGGTCATTGAATTTGATCCCAGAACCTCAAGTTCACTCCTTTGTTGTTGTTTCTTTCTAATTATTTAATGCTCTATTGGGGTTTTAAAAAAAATAAAATAAAAGGTTTTTTATTTCATTCTTTTTAGATTGAAATTGCATACCAGTTCATTTGCAAATTATCTTTGTATATAATGTTGATCTGTAACTAGTAATCTTGAATGATTTAATACTTTTTTTTTTAATGCTTAAATATTGAACTACAGCAAGTGGTTCAGGGATTTTATACCAAGTGGTTCAATGAGTAAATAGAAATTTGTTCAGTGAATAAATAGGTTGGTTCAGTGACTAAATAGAGGTTGGTTCAATGACTAAATAGAGATTGGTTCAGTGAATAAATAGAGGTTGGTTTAGTAACTAAATAGAGGTTGGTTCAGTGACTAAATAGAGAGTGGTTCAGTGACTAAAGAGAGAGTGGTTCAGTGACTAAATAGAGGTTGGTTCAGTTACTAAATAGAGGTTAGTTCAGTGAATAAATAGATTGGTTCAGTGACTTAATAGAGGTTAGTTCAGTGAATAAATAGATTGGTTCAGTGACTAAATAGAGGTTGGTTCAGTAACTAAATAGAGGTTAGTTCAGTGACTAAATAGAGAGTGGTTCAGTGACTAAAGAGAGAGTGGTTCAGTGACTAAAGAGAGGTTGGTTCAGTGACTAAATAGAGGTTAGTTCAGTGAATAAATAGATTGGTTCAGTGACTTAATAGAGGTTGGTTCAGCGACTAAATAGATGTTGGTCCGGTGACTAAATGAGGTTGGTTCAGTGGCTAAATAAAGAGTGGTTCAGTGACTAAAGAGATGTTGGTTCAGTGATTAAATAGAGGTTAGTTCAGTGAATAAATAGATTGGTTCAGTGACTTAATAGAGGTTGGTTCAGCGACTAAATAAATGTTGGTTCGGTGACTAAATGATGTTGGTTCAGGGGCTAAATAGAGAGTGGTTCAGTGACTAAAGAGAGGTTGGTTCAGTGATTAAATAGAGGTTAGTTCAGTGAATAAATAGATTGGTTCATTGACGTAATAGAGGTTGGTTCATCGACTAAATAGATGTTGGTTCGGTGACTAAATGAGGTTGGTTCAGTGACTAAATAGAGTTTGGTTCGGTGACTAAATATATGTTGGTTCAGTGACTAAAAAGAGGTTGATCAAATAAATAGAGACCGAGTAGTGTTTTATCAAATAAATAAAATTGGTTCATGAAACATTTTATTTTAAAATAAATAAATAAATAATTAAAAATAAATATTAAAATAAATATATTAATATGTATCTTAATGTATTGTTAATAAATTTACGTGAAAACATTTTAATTATAATTAGAAAAATATATATACTAAAAGTTGTAAAATCGATTTTGAGAGATTTCTTTAACTAATAAATATTAGTAGATGCAAAAAATGACAAAAGATGCTAACTGGTACAATGGTTTAGGTGCTGTGTAGGCGTGCACCTATACCAAAGGTCACAGGTTCAAGCCCCAGTGCTCGCAACTATCCGGTTTTTTAATTCTTTGGCTAGGCGCGTGTGTTGCAAGCGCGTGGGGTGCGACTGGGGGAGCAGGGGAGCGCGCTGGGCCTGGTTGGTGGACGCGTTTTTTTTGACATAAATTTATATTATTTTAATCCGTTTGGACCAATCAAATCACTTCTTTTCTTCTCAGTGTTGGTGACCTTTGCACCTGAACCCAACTATATATATATATATATATATATATATATATATATGTGGACTTAAGCCATCATCTAGGAGTTGTAACTTTCGGTTTGATGAAAAGATCAAAGAGTTTGATTTCATCAGATGTGAAGAGGACCCATGTGTATACAAGAAGTTTAGTGGGAGTAAAAGTGGTTTTCCTAGTCTTGTATGTGGATGACATACTATTTATTGGGAATGACATTCCGACACTAGAGTCCATTAAGGAATGACTAAAGAAATGTTTCTCAATGAAAGACTTTGGAGAGGCAGTGTACATACTTGGAAAAAAGATATATAGAGATAGATCTAAGAGATTGCTTAGGTTAAATCAAGGAACTTAATATAGATAAGATTCTTAACAGATTCAATATGCAAGATTCATGAAAGGGTTTTACCTAGTCATGGTGTGTACGCGACATGATGTTGCATTTTCTTTGAGCATGTGTAGCAAATACCAATCGGTTCCATGAGAGGCACACTAGTGTGCAGCTAAGAACATCTTGAAGTTCTTGAGAAGGACCGAGGATGATTTCTTAAGAGTGATGACAAGTTGATCGTACATCTTATAAGGAAGTATCACCTTATTTGAAATTAAGATGTGTAAGGAACATACATATGACAATATTGCAAATCCATTGACAAAGCTTATGCCTAGCCCAAGCATGATGGTCACACTAGGGTTAAGGGTCTCAAACACATTGGAGAATGGCTTTGAGATTGCTTTCTATTACACTAAGTTCATGTTCGACTTGATATATATGATATTACATCCTTATTTATATATTGTTTTGAACAATGATAAATAAAATATCCAAATAATTCCTAGTTCGCAAATGGGCTTATCTTAAGTGTTCTGGTAAATGAAACCCCATTAAGTGAAATGTAGTTATGAATTATCGCAAGTCCGTAGTCTAAAATCATCAACTTGGACATAGGTGATTTTATTAATGACTATATTGTAAGTTGACTTATAGCACCAGGTTTCATGGGCTAGGGACATGGAGATGTCTAGTCAATTACATAATATGTATGGATGATACATATAGGACAGACCCACCTTAAGACTCTACAAAAGGGATTGTAGAGTAATAAGTTAAACCATGATTAGTAGATTCCTCAGACATGAGTATGTTATGGTCTCTCTTGATGATTTGCATTTCTTTGACACGGCTAAACACTTTCCGTAACAGGGAGTTATAAAGGTCGTAGTTGGGATTGTCAAAATTTGAGTGGGAGTCACAGTCATACAAGACTTGAAATGTCCTCCTTCTTCATGCATACTGTGATGCATCGAAAAGGAATGGTGTCTAGTGATGTTCACCTATTTTGTCATGTTTTGCATTAACATTTATGTCGATTTCTATATGCATTTCATATTTCTGGGTTTGATTTATACAAAATTTATGTAGTTTATGTTTATCTGCAATATATGGAGGTATACACAAGTTTTTGTTATATTTTGCAGAAATCGGATGCACTTTGGAGCTTAAAGGAAAGTCACGAACACATTGGACAAGCTAAGGAAGAACACATGATGGTGCAGCTAGATAAAATGCCACTTTTCACCATTCATCATTCTGAATCAAGTTCTGATGTCTTGATGAGAGTTGTAGCTCTTTGAAAGAGATTTCCAACGCATAGTCATATGCGTCAGTCGGACAAACGATGACTCGGGAAAGTGTGTTTCAAGATGGATGCAGAATGCTGAAAGCTTACAGGACTAGTCGACGTCGTCCAAACTGGTCGACGTCGAGTACCTTTTTGGTCGACTTGCCTCCCAGAAGACAAGATCGAGCACGAGCTGAGCACATGGCCACTCGAGAGCACAGAGACTACTCGACGTCAAGTACTCTACTCGATGTCGAGTACATTGTCGAGTGCAATGCGAGCCCAGATCGAGCACAATCCGAGGAGACAACAAATTCTACTCGACGTCGAGTACTTCACTCGATGTTGAGTACTTCACAGTGACGAGTCCGGGTCGAGATCGAGTAGAGATTCGGATAAGGAGATTACTTACAAGCCAAGGCACGAAGATCTATCATGAAGAGAAGATATATTTTCACATTAGTAATGCCCTATTTTACCTAAGGGGAATTTTATATGTTTTATTTATTTATTTATCAAACATTTATCTTAGGATTTTAGATATATAGATTTAGATAGAGATAGATAGTTCCTTCCTTTGATAGCAAGGATCGTAGCCTCAATAAGTATCTCTTATTAACAATGATTGATCTATCGTTGATGCATGAAGATCCTTACGATTAGATATTCAAAATTATTCTGTATTTCCGCTTTAAGCATCTAATATTTCTTCACTACATACTATTTATTTCATGAACTACTACTATTTAATAAAAAGTGGTTCGTGAAGCTAATAAGAGATAGTTCATGAAGTTAACAAGAAGTGGTTCATAACTTCTACGTATAACACATGATTCACAAATATTTTAAACAATGTGGTTTTTTATAATTTAGAACAAGTTGATTTATTTACGAGTAAAAATCTAAATAGCTGCATCGTACACCGAAAAATCTCGTAGTCACATACATATACATATTTTCAAACAAATCGATTAGCAATATTGCTCGATTGAAGTACAACTTATAATTGGTCATTTGAACCAATTTGATAATTAAGATCTAAATCCAACACAATCACTACTACAATTAGGAGCAAAGGGTGCGGTTTATAGCAGCGGTTCTACTATGGGAGCGGTTCATGGTCGCGGTTTAGGAAATGAGTCTACGGAAGCGGCCCTGGCAGCGGTTTTAAAATTTCAAGCTATTGTGGCGGTTTTATTTATTTTTAGAGGCGGTTCATTAAATTAAATTAACCAAAGGCAGCGGTTCAGTAAAAAAAACCTAAAATAAAACGCGGACTGCTCAATTTGGGGAGAATCAGTCCGACCCCTCTCTCTCTCTTCTTGCGTTCTCTCCCCCTCAGATCTGAGATCTTCAATCCTCCATGGCTTCCCCCTCTCATCGGTACCTCGCTAGATCTTCAACCCTTGTTCCTTGCCTCTCTCTCAGATCCCTCTCCTCGACTCTCGACCCTAAAGCGAAGATAGAGGTCGGCGTTTCTCCTCTTGACTCCGACATCGCCGAAAACCCCTTCCTCTAACGTTTCTCAGCGCCAGACCGCCTTCTTTGACATCGCCATACCCCTTTCCTCTACCGCTTCTCAGTGCCGACGCCGACTGCCTTCTCTGACCCCGACCATTTGCTGTCGCCGAGGAAGAACCGAAGAACAGGCCTCTTTACGAGGGTCTTCGAAGATGAAGGAGTCCATGCCACCAGGGTCTCGGAAGTTGAGCACCACCACATCTCCGGTTAGTTAATTCCTTCTCCTTTGAATCTTCGGATCTAGGTCTAGGGTTCTATGTTCAGATTTTGGATTTTCAATTTTGTTAAAGAAATTTCAATCTAGGGTTTCGCTTGATATGTAAATTTACATAAAAGCTTCTTGATTTTGATCTTCATTTTTTAGAACTTAGTTTACATGGCATCACTGATGTTTGGGAACTTGCTCAATTATTATGACATTTCTTCTTTCCGGAGGTCCATAGAGTAATCAGTCAGTTGGGAGTTCGAATTACTATTTACTTCCGACTTCTAGGATATTTGGTGACTTATAGTTATCAGTTATTGATGTATCTGTATACTTTCTTATTTCCAAAATTCAGCTCCAATACACGACCCCTCATTCAGTTATTGAGATGAAATGATGTACCGTGCATTAAGGTGTAATTATGTTGTGTTGAAGAAATGCCTGCTAGGTTGGAACTAGTATTTGGAGACTGTAGGTTTTATTTTGCTCATTTTTTCAGTTTGATATATGCCTTGGAGAATGTTCTGATAACATTTGGTCTGAAATGATGGTCCCTTTCTCATTTTTATAGTTATATGAGAGTTTGTAAAGTCAATTGTATATGGTACTTGGAAGTCGGTGCTTGTTTATAGAACTTGCTAGTTTGATCAGTGATTTTTTAATGTTGTGATCAAATGTATGTGTCGAATGGTTGAAATTCCCCAAGGGGCAACATCTTATTTGCACATATATCAATCACATGGGTTGATTTAAATAATACAGTGAAAAAATACACTTTCATATATGATTATTAAAATCAGTAAATTCATAGGTTTGAATCACCAATCCTACTATACCGACTTATTGAAAGAAACATTAACAATAATAATTGTGCACCTCTAGTTATATATCCTTGGATTTTTTTTTTTACTTTGGATAAATGACTTGTTCTAAAGGCCATGGTATTGTAACAACTACAGAAGCATTTTTTTTTACCTTTAGATAAATGAGTTGGATCTTTTTTCTCGTGCATTCAGTGCCCTACCAACCCTCTACTCTGCTCACGAAACAACTTTGGCGGGAGGGAGAGTTGTGATTTCTGCCTTCTTTGTGTCCCATTATATTAAAGTAAGACAAAAGTATTATAAGCTCGAACTTGCAAAATTTTCTTAATTTTGCTTGCTTTGTTATATGGATGATATCCCCACTATCCAGAATGACTGTTTTTTGTTGCAGAGTTGTTTGCATCAATTCCCCAAACTGAGATTGTGGGGAAAAGAGTGTACTTCTGCTATGGTATGAGGGATTCCCATAAGTAATGGACTGGTAACTTCTTGACTTTGCGAATGTCTTAAAATCTTTACATTATCCTCATTTAGCAAAAGAAAAGTGTAGAGACATTACTAGTAGTAAATACTAACTCATTAAATAATTTTTCTTGCATTATTGTTAGTAATTGATTGTCCTCATTCAGTTATTGGTCTTCTTTCACTTTTCTGAGCATATATTTCTTTGATTATGAACAAGGAACTTGATGAACTCATTGCAAGTGTGCTACTAATTGTGCACGTGGGTTGACTATATATGATCAATTAATTGAATAGGTTTGTGGAATGTTTACTTTTGACAACTCACTTAATCAATGGATCATCACCATCTAAATTTATTATGATCACCATACTTCTGTTACACAAGATTACTCATTTCACTCTGATTGTGCATTCAATTTCCTTTTCGAATCGGCTTTGTAAAGTTTTCCCTTGTAGATGTACTAAATGGTAAAACACACCTCTTGTTGCTTGCAGGAAAGAATCATGAATTATTTGGGGCAGAAACAGACTGCTTGATTTGGATCAGACTAGCCACGATTTCTTAATCCCACTTTTTGTATTTGTTTCTAACTAGCCATGTTATCACCTATATTTTGGCTAGTTTACTTGACTTATGTAATCTTTTGTTTACTAACTTCTTAAGCAAATCCAAATAATTGATTGATATAAATGTAATGAATGTCACTTTGGAGTTTAATGAAAGTTCGGTATTTTTATCTATATGTTGATATTATAACAAATCTTCAATAATTATTTATAGATTTTAATAAATATAAATAAAATATTAAGATTTAAATACCAAAAAACCGCTGCCATAAAACTACCAAACCGCTTCCTCTTATGTGGTACGAAGTGCTCCATTAGACTAATAGGCAGCGGTTTATATTATTATTTGGCAGCGGTTGTCCCATTTTTTTTAAACCGCTGCCTTAGGTCATTTAAACCGCTGTCATAGATCTATAGCGACGGTAGCAGAAGCTGCGGTCGAAAACCGCTGCCTTAGAGTTTAGGTGGCGGTTATCCTATATTAGGTGGCGGTTTTGGACCGCTGCTAAATCTCTCAATTGTAGTAGTGAATTGAAAGTACATCTCCATAGCCTGCCAAACTTGTTCCCTCAACCAGGAGGAGGTTCTCTCCCTTGAAATGGAGCTCCTATCTGTTGAAGAAGCAAGTCGATCAACACTTGGAGCAGGAAATTGCGGCCGAGAATCAAGCTTGAAGCTGATTTGTTATCCATTTCCTTTTGAAGACAAGCTTTGTTGAGCTATAGGTTTTAAGATTCAAGAAGTAACTCACCGAACTCGACCCTTCGATGAGGTTTGATTCACCAATTGGAAACCATGACTAGCCTCGATTGTGTCTCAATGACCTTCGCCACCCATTGAAGCCTCGAAATGATGAACTGCGGGGCCCTGGAACTCCGACGTTCACTTCGATCAACAACCATCTCCATCACGCCTTCCTCCGGTTCATGGCTGTCAGACTGGACGATAGCAATCAAGATGAAGAGGCGGCGGCGGAACAAGTTCCCAACACACATTAGATCTAGGATCACAATAGCCTTAAACTTGGACTCGTCGAGCACGCACTAGGTGGATCCCTCCACGACGTTGAGAAGGCGGTGCATCAAGTGGCTTCCGTAAAAAGCTTTGAAAAGTGGGGCGAAATTTCAAGCCTTTTCCATATTGTACACTCATCAACTTTGCAATGTCTTTTGCTTCTCAAAGACGTTATAGAAATTGCGAGCTGGATATGTAGGATAGGAAAACACAGATCGATATTGCATAAAGCCTCACTAATTCAATCACAAACCCCAAATTCAATTTACAAATTGAATTCACAAACTCCAAATTCAATTCATAAATTTCATTTTCAAATTCACATACAATTAAAACACAAAATTAATTTCCAAAATCAGAAACTCTAATAAAAATTTTACAAAATCGATTCTCATAATCAAACCCTAATTTCACCAATTGGTTTCCAAAATCAAAACCCTAAACTAATTCTCATATCCTAGGCAAGAAGGGATCGAACTCCCACCCTTTGGTCTCATTTCATTTCCTTTGGTCACACACACACACACACACACACACACACACACAAACTATTTTTTTCTCCAAACTTCGGGCTCGTGGCTCGAAGGGTGTGGCAGCCACCGACGCACGCCACACCCTGGCCTGGGGCCGACACTAGGGGCATCCCTTGGGGATGAATAATGAGGGAGAAATGTTGAAATGGAGATGAGATTAGGAAAGGGATGAGTAGGATTGGAGCGGAGATTGAGACCGAGAGGAGGAGAAAAAAGAAGATGAGGAGCAGGGGCGACCATGGGGTGTGCGACCCATGGGTCCTTTTATATAAAGAAAAATAAATAAAATTACAAAATGAAGTCGGTTTGAGTTTTTTTTTTTTTTTGGCAACACTTAAAGACGTGAAAGTGGCCAACGTTTGGCTTTGGGCAAAGGCTAGCAGAGTGTTTGGTTTTTACGCAAAGTTCGAAGGCAGAATTAGAGGGTGACACAACAACCACCTAGGCGAACTCCATCGTCCGACAACAGAGGGCTGCTTGACGTCCAACCGCCAAGGTTCCCGAGTCTTCAATCCACCGTCTGGCCGCTCAAGCACCCAGCCACTATTCCACTAAGGTTGTGTTCACATAGGGCAAACTCAAAATTTTGGGTGAAAATCGAAATTGGTAAGTTCTCTTCGATTTTAATATTTTTTGTTACTAAAATATTGAATTGAAATGATATTATTGATTTGTTTATAAATGAAATGTTGAAATTTGAATTGAATTGGAGAATTGAAATTTTATTAGGGTTTGAGATTTGAAGTGTGAAATTTGGGAATTTTGATTATTATAATTATATATTTCGTTGCTTATGAGTTAATTAGGATTAGGGATTTGGAGAATTGAAAATTTGTTACTTGATAGGTTTTAGGGTTTGAGACTGGAAGTGTGAAAATTGGGGCTTTTTTTTTCATTTTCATTGCCTATGAATTATGATTAGGGATTCCGGTATGGATAAATATTTTGCTCAAATCAACAAAGTGTCAAGTGTTGGTTCATCCACTCCTCACAATATATTTGCAAATGTTGATAATGCTAATGTGGAGGCAAATGTGGATAATTCAATTCCTACTTATTTGATTGATGATATAGAGATTGTTATGTTGAGCTCGATAATGGAGATGATGTTGTAAACTGTAAAGACCAATATTTATTAAATAATATATTTACACGATTTGGAAAGTTTTCGAAAAACTTGTCCTCGGGCAACTTGTTATTTTGGGAAAATCTTTGAAATAATTTCGGCATCCTTTGAATTTGAAATTTTAATGGATCTTACTTCCGCTTCCGAGCTTCGGATTTGAGAATTTGGAGTCTACTTTGATCGCTTTGAAATGATTTGAAATCCTCTTTAAATTTTCTGAGAGTCGGGATTCGGGTTTAGATTGTCGTTATTCGAGAGTCGAACTTTGCGGGTCCATCTCTCTCTCTCTCGCTCCCTCCTTCACTCCTTTGTCTTTTTCTTCATAAACCTCCAAGAGCCTCTATTTGCTTCCCCTAAAAATGTAGCTCTAATCCCTAGACCCTAGCTCTCACGCCCACAAAATCTGAGACACAAAGCCGTAAACACTACTCTCTCTCTCGTTTTGAATTCAAGACAAACCCTCACCTCTCATCCTCCATTTTCAATCAACAAAGCCACCTCCAAATCATCTTGTTCTTGTGTTTCTCCAAGAAAAATCCACCAAAAACATCTCCCATCATTCCCCTTTCGAGACCAAGTGAAAAGGATCCACCACCGATGCCAAATCCAAAGAAAACAAAAGTTTCCGAGGAGTTTCGCCATCATGAGTTCCCTGTTGCCGCCGCGAGTTAGAGCCCAAGAGGTCCCTTTGTTCATCTTCTTCGCGGTAATCCACCTCGTTCTCCTTTTTCTTGCTTTCTTTCTCTTCCAAACCTCATAAAGGTGGAACTTTATTGACTCCTTTACCTTCCAAGGTTGAGAAGAGATTGATCCAACCCCTAGAAGAGAAAATCGAGTTCTCACTCCCTCCTTCCCCTATTTTTCAAAGGTAAGCTCGGTTGCACTTGTTTCCTTTCGTTTGGATCTCAAACCTTCATAAAAGAGGACTTTTACTCATCCTCTATCTTTCCTAGGCTCTCTCAATTGTTTTCCTTGTCAATTTGAAGCTTGGAGAACCACCATCAAAGCCCTTGAAGTTTTCTCGAAGAACCTTGGGTAATTAATCTCCCACTCTCCACCTCTGATCCACGTCTGTATCATTTTATGTTGTTTGAGGTCGGGGAGGCTAGTACTGGAGTTTAGGATTAGTTAGGGAAAGCATGGGATGGATTCAAGGCAAAAATGAGCCAAAATGTTCGAATCTCGCGCACAGAGAAACCATGGTTGCTGCGGCGAATTAGAACTGGGTCAGGAGGGAAGAAGAAGGCCTTTCGCCGCGGCGAGTGGCCATTTCGCCACAGTGAAAGGGGTCTCGTATGAATTGGATTACCAGCTAAGATCGAATGAATATGCAAATCAGAAAGAAATCAAGAACAGGGAGAATGGAGTAAAACTCCCAAAGCTTCTTCCTTCAACTTGTTCTGTTACAAGACAATGAGAAGGCCTTATAGTCGCACCTTCCTAACTACCACTCACCTGCCTAACCGTATAGGTGTCCTATCAAGATTAGCCTAAACCTTGCACAACTGGCTCATACCTCCCCCCCCCCCCCCCCCCCCCCCCCGCGTCAAGTTGGACTTGGGGGTGTGTCAACCAATCCCAACTTGAAAGAAAGAGTCTGGTGTTGAACCTTCCCTAAAGGTATGGTTAATATGACAGCTAACTGCAAAGACGATTGCACATGAGCAGTTTGCAGGACACCTTCATCAATCCGTTCACGAATGTAATGGCAGTCAATGTTAAGATGTTGGGTACTTTCATGGTAGACAGGATGAGCAACTGTGTGTTGAGTGGCTTTGTTATCACATAAGAGAATTATAGGCAATTGAAAGGGGACAGACAAATCATGAAGAAGCCTAGTGAGCCAAACAACCTCACTAGCTGCAGTGGATATACACCTGTATTCAGATTCGGCGCTTGATTTAGTCACCGTCTTTTGCTTGTTTTTCTTCCAAGAGACAAGACACGAGCCTAAGAAGACACAGTAGCTGGATAAAGACCGAGATGTGAACTGACAAGCGCCCCAGTCCGTATCACTGTACACAGCTAAAAACAGAGATCAATCACCTGGGAAGAACAACCCCCGATTGATTGTATGCTTCAAATAACGGACAACATGGGTTTTGACTTACCGCTTATGCAATGGAAGAGTGATCATCCATCAATCTTAATGTGTCTTTATTGTTTGTATTTTCCTTTTGTTACTATATATTCATCCGTCTTTTATACGCTTCTTTGCTGAAAAGAGTTGGCAATTGTTCAAAACCATCATGTTCGGTTCATTATCGAGTCTAACCGTATTTAGGGTTAAGGCTGCAGGGTCATTATCATATTGTGCCATGTACTTTTACTGTTCAGGTATCTCTAGTGTATTGGATCTAGCCGAGTCAGGTCAGTATGTCATATTTGTGTTGTAATATAGATGGCCGCGAAGATTGAAGTGATAAATCCATATTTAAGCTTGCCAAACTATAAGCCCAAGTAAGTTACCATGGGACAAATCTATGCCCTGTTAATTTGAAGCAATCTGATCCCGCTTTAGTCTTTTAGAGTTCCTGGAGAAATTTGAAGGTGCCTTGAATCGTTTGAATCTGTCACGGGAACATAAGTTGAGTATTTTTCTGGCGAATCTATATCCCAACTTCAGATGCATACAATTAACCCCACTTCATTAGAAGTCACGGGAACATGAGTTGAGTATGTTTATCGTTTACGTATAATTTATGTTTGAGTTGGTGGGGAGGGGGTCGGGGAAGAAGAAGGGCTTGAATCAATTTCTCGATTGCCTATGTATCCTCCCGGGGTTGAGGAATCAAAGCCCACGTAGTTCTTTAATTACATGTGTATGTATGAACCCCACTTACCTATTCTGCTTGATCGTTTGAGCCTCCGCCTCCAGCTGATCCGTCTCCATCAGTGATCGCGCCGTCGATGTAGCTCCCAACGGACTCTGTATTCACTCCGCCATCGTCCTCGGATTCAGTAATAAGATGTTCTTCGATCTACATCTGCATATCCGCCCTCTTTCAATCTACAAGGCAAACTTGGGCTTCGAGGTTCTCGGGATGCAATCTTGATCTCTTCTTTGACAGAAACTTGCCTCCGCGACTGAAAAGTTGTTCGACGGCGATGGTTGAGTAAAGGGCTCCAAGTATTTGTCGGGCGATTACCTGCAATGTCAGAAATCTTTGTCTTTCGAGACGGCTCCATCATTTTAGGACATAAAAATCTTCTTCCTCATCGTTGTGGACATCAAAGTGAGTAGACAAATATTCGTCGAGGTTTAAGTGGGGGCTCGACGAAGATCTCGACCTCTTCGAGCCAAAGATATCTATGGAAAGTGCCTTAGTTCTAGCGGTAATGCTAGTTCGTGACCCGCTCGAACGGAAAGGTATGGGAGGACGAGTGGAGGACGTTCTATCGCCTTTAGAATAATGAGTATATAATTTTTCTAATAAACCTCTAACTCTAGCAACTATAAGTTGAACATTGCATTCGGGATCATCCTCAATTTCTAAAGTCGAAAAATAGTTTTCTACAAACTTTTGAACCCCGTTTAATTTATACCTAGGGGCGAAACAACAAGCTACGAGGAAATGTCCGGTATAACTTTGTAATATGCCAACCATTTCCGCCGCATCTCTGAAACAACCAAGGATATGGAAGGCAATTTATTTCGTAGCCCAGGTTGTTTGTCAACTTGTACTTGTGACCGCAATGACGACAAACCGCTTCGAACTTCTCGGGGCCTTGCTCGACCTTCTCGAAATAGCCACGGAACAACGCCGTACGAAGATTATCGGCGGATCCGAATTGGTCGGACATGATAACGAGCTTACTAAAATGAAATGAAAGTTGACGTGGAATGGATGTGATGGGTGAATTATGAAATGAAGGATTGACGGGTATTTATAGGAATTATAATCCCAACCTAGCCGGCCTAGCCGTTGCCCAACGACTATTTTTTTTAAAATAAAATTGTATTGGTGGGTGTGCCCCACATGCAACAGCCAGATTTTCAAAATAGGTCGACCCGCGGAGTCAGCGGGTTAACAACCCCCCGAACCTAACCCGCAACCCGCCCCTACCCACTGATCCAAGGACCCGTACCCACCAGGTCGTTGACTCGCCAGGTCATTGACTCGTACGAACCGTCGGGTCATGGGTCGACCTGTAACCTGTGGCCACGCTTACCCCCATGTGCACCCCCTGCCTCCCCTTCTGTTTCACCAGTTTTTTTTTGTGTCAGCACTTCAAAATCGAAGTTGCTGAAACCGGAGTTGCTGAAACCGAAGTTGATTTTTTTTTCGCGTCATCACTTCGACACCTGAGTTGCTGAAATCGGAGTTAACACAATAAAAGAGTTAAGAGCTCATTTTCTCTAGCTATCTCACCTTATTTTTTTTATAATAGGCTAGAAGTAGGATGTCTATGAAAACAGAGATAATCCTTGATCCTCTAAGAGGACGATATTACATAATTTCCTATTGAATGGGAGGTTCCTTATATTACATGTATTTCTAGTTTTAACAATATAATCGATAAGAAGTACTTCTATCTCACCTTAATTATGCCTAATAAAAGTAATAATGGGGTTTGGAGCTTTTGTAGTTGGTCGCCTTTTTTTTAATGATTGAGATAAGGCAATTCAATTGTCTACTTTTTCATGCTTATTATTTATTTCTACTCATTTACTTTTTTCACATTTATTCTTTTTCTGTTGAATTGGTTTTGATTATCTTTTTGAGAAAAATGCGCACTTGCACTTTGTGATGGGTAAAATCTGCACCATAATTCTCGAAGGAGATTGTGGGTTGATGAAGATCCGAATTCCATCGTCTCGGACTCCAATCTGAGCATGTGTGGTCTGCTGCAACCTATTCGGCAAACAACCGCCAGGAGTTCCTAGCCATCGGATGCCCGATCTGTCATCGCCCTTGACAAACGGGAGTCCCTCTTGTCTGATGCCTAGGGTTCCTGAAATTTCAGAAAGTGGCGACACTTGTGGATTCTGATCAGAGGCAACGCTGGCGTGCACACACGAAATACGGCCCCGTGTTGGTTATGTTGGACATGCCGGGGGAGGGATCCAAGGACGGATCAAGTGGAAGACGTACTCCCCTCATGTCCTAAGAAAGATCTAAGGACGGATCCGACAACAGCCAAAGAAGGATCTAGATCCGCCTCACGGTAGGCATGGAGGAGGCAATGCCGACGCCTACCGCTCGGTTTTTTACGGTGATCTTCGGCTTCTCCGGCGAGGGAGATGCGGTGGCGCCGATGACGAGACAAAGGCAGGAGTTGTGGAGGAGCGACGACCTTTCGGTGTCAGAATCGCCATCTAGGAGATCACCATATCTGCTCGAATCTCTCCCCCTCCCTCTCTTTTAGATTCCATTTTCAATATCACTGTAGATTGATTCGATCCAAGAGGCTACACCCCGATCTCTCTCTCTCTCTCTCTCTCTCTCTCTCTCTCTCTCTCTCTCTCTCTCTCTCTCTCGTTGTTTTTAGATCTGATCTTGTAGCTTTTTGATCGAATCCCCACGGACGGTGCCAAATGTGATGGGTAAAATCTGCACCATAATTCTTGAAGGAATTTTGGGTTGATGAAGATTCGAATCCCATCGAAATCCTGCAATTCAAGAACAAATGAGGTCAGGGCAAGGCTTGTCTCCCCGTAGGACCCTCTGATGCTCAAGTCAGTCCTTGTCCATCCTCTATATGAATATATCTCCTCTTATTTATATTGGTCGAGTATTAAATAAAAGAAACTGTTACGATATTTAATAAGAGAAATCGCTAGCATATATATTTAATTCGGTCAAGGCTCTTTAATGCATGAAACCGTTACCGTATTCAATAGGTAAAACGGTGACCGCATTAATGCTTGTCAATGTCGTATTGAATATTCGATGCCGCATAAATAATAGACGTCGTCTTTAGGATGATTTCGTATGATAAAAATGATCGACTTACATGGTAAAAGACCAGAACGCCCTTGTGCTATGATGACGGAATTTTCCCTATCTCATACCTCATTCCATATCAGCACCAATTGTTACAATAACGTTTAAAGCTAGGCGCATCCCCAAGCGATGCTCCATTTTGGAGAATTTTACAATATTGGAGAATATTGGGCTTATTTTTTGCCCAACAGTTTCCCTAACCCATTCTGCAAAATAGGGATAGGAGGTGAAAAATAGGGTGTCTTCCCTATTCTTGCAGAATCGCCATTTTTTTTTAGTGTGAATCCTCCTTCAACAATCAGCGATGGTGGGAGCATAGGAGCCTAGGTTCAAATTAAATTATCATTTGAGTACTAGTGCTTGCCTCTTATTCTCATGACAGTCATTCCTACCCTCTCGAGATCGAAGGGAGGATGAAGAACCTCGCCGCAGTTCGGAAGCGAGGTCGAAAGGGCGGGGATGGTGGAGGGCAATGGGGGTGGCGGCGATCAAGGCTGACCAAAGTCGAATTTCCCAATTTTGACGGAAGTATCTCTATTGGCCTGAATATGTTATAGATATATCTTCTAGATTTGTGAAGATGTTTGATTATCCATTGGCAGATCTTGTTAATTTGAAGCAATCTGAGCCCGTTTTAGTCTTTTAGAGTTCCTGGAGAAATTTGAAGGTGCCTTGAATCGTTTGAATCTGTCACGGGAACATGAGTTGAGTATTTTTCTGGCGAATCTATATCCCAACTTCATATGCATACAATTAACCCCACTTCATTAGGAGTCTTGCCCAACTCCATGAAATCTCGCTTCAATTAGTTCCTCAAAAGACTTTCCAAATTAAACCTACTCCTTCCCAAATTAGGTCCTCATTTAAATTTAGGTCTTGCCAAGTATTGATCAATTTAGATCTTCAATCACATTTGGATTTGCAGTTGACCTTGATCGGAAGAAGAAGAAAGAATTTGCCGTAGTAGCTATGGATGATATAGGGGCGAGTTTTGAAGTGATTTTGGCTACCGTTGTAGCAACTAAATAAATTAATAGAAAATGTCAATTTGAAAATAATTAAAAGTTAATTCACAACTCTTCAAAATGAAGAATCTGTTAAAATTGATACAAGTATTATTTTTTGGTGAAGATTGATTTTCATTCCCGTTTTAAAGAAAATTTGAAGAATCTCTTGAACATACTCTAAAGAATCCAAATAAAAAATAACGATGGCTTATCATCAAATCCCAAAAAAAACCAACGAACTCCTCGGAGCCGAAACAACGCTCTTCATGCGCTTGTGTAAATCCCCCTCCACAAACCCTATTTGCAGTTCATCTGCCCTTCAATCTCCATCTCTTTCATCTAATTAGCCCGTTTGAATGGCTGATTTTGGAATCCAGAACCCTTATATTCCGTTTGAATGGCTAATTCGGTACCTTCTTGCGATTCGTCTTCTTCAGATCTCCTTCGTCGTCTTCCTCGTGTGCCCCGGTTTCGGGTTCCGTCGGAGTGGCTCCGGTGGCTTTTCGGTGGTCTTGTGTGTGCAGGTGCGGCGGCTCTCGCGTCTTGCCTGTGCCCCGCTCCCTCTCGCCGGCTTTGTACTGCGGTGGTGGTTCCGCAGTTGGGCTGGTGGCGCCGCCTGCCGGCGGTCTTCTGGCTTCGTCTCTCTCCATTGGTCCCTGACTCAGTTCGTCCCTCCGGTCGGAACTTTTTCTGGCCTGAATTATTCCCCGAGGGCCTTCTCCTATGCCCCAATTGGCCTTGCATGAGGGGGAATAAAAAGGAAAAAAAAAGGACATCACCCGCTTCTCTCCCATCTACTCCCTCTCCTGGTTACTTTCTCTTCTCCTGTGTCGTTTGTTTCAGCTCGGAAGACAGCTTTTGGCTGTTGATGTGGTCTCATTTCACGGTAACACCGATACCGGAGTGGTGTGTTATGCACCCTCTCTATCTATCTCCGGAAAGGGCCATGCCTCCTAGCGAGGCTAAACAACCGATACCGATTCAGAGCTCCATCCCTGATGAAGGATACAATCGTGGGAAAGAAAAGATTAAACAGATTTTGCAAGGGCTTAACATTGATCGCTTGGTTTGTTATCTGGATGGTTTTCAAGAAATCTTCGTTAATCTGGCACTCACTGCTCTGTACACCTCATTTGTCGGCTTTCCGGTGAGCTTCCGAACCATCGACAAGAAGGTTTTCTTAGTATGGATGCTTCTCGTCGGAAACTGCTTTGTGTTTCCGATGCTTGATAATAGGTTCAAAGTGTAGTTCACGCTCGTAGAAGACTGTGACAAGGTGTGGGATGTGTGGCCATTCCATTTTGTGACCAAGCTGTTGATCTTCAGTCATTGGAGGCGCGAGTTTGTCCCCTTCTCTAAGCCATTATACGCCTTGGCCAGTTGAGTTCATTTTTCAGATGGAATATTTACGCGAGGGGTAAAGAAATTTTGCTCTTCTTGGTATAAACATGTTCTTGTTTATGACAGTTGTGTGTGTGCTTGTTTATGCCTTGCTTCTGTAGTGTTCTCTTCATTGAGGCACTCGGAGCTATTTAGACTCAAAAATATAAAGATAAAACATTGGAAGTATGAACTAACTTCACATAGTCTGTACATTATGCTTCTGTTTGATAGCCTACATTGCATACATGGTGGTTTCAACCGTAGAAACTTAAACTACGATCAACGCCTCCACATACTTTCAACCACATTGTGCATCATATCATTTCATTTCGGGGTGTGAGCTTGATGTCTCCCTCCCAGCTCCATATCCTGGGCTTGGTCACCTCATTTAGACTAATCTCTAATATAGACTCCCTAATGTTTTATTTGGCCGGCACATTTGTTGGCTTTGTGTCTCATTTAGTTAACTACTTCATTTTTAGTTGCACTTGGCATATTCAAACAAAAAATATAACTATTTTGATGTTGGATATCATGTCCCCTCACAAAAATTATCTCCAAATCAATTTTTCGCTACACTCTCTTCTTGGTGTGAGGTCCCTTAAACCTTAGCCTCACACCATTGACAGTTATATATGAAAATCACTTACTGGAATTGCAAAGGTATTAAGAAAACAACTTTTTGGACGGAAATTGATAGCAAGTGCAAAAACGAACATATTCAAATAATGGCATTAGCGGAAACTAAATCGAAAACCATCCCTGAAGACAAAATTTGGAAAACGGCTGGTTTTGACGAGGCTATTTGGTCACCTGCTTCCGGTCGGTCGGGTGGTCTCGGTATCCTTTGGAAGTCCTTCCAATTAACAAATGAAATCATTACAGTAGAAATTCAACTACCCCGAATTATAGGGCTTAGATATGAAAATATTAATGATAGATTCATGACTATACTGTTGTTTGTATACGCGCCGTCGGGCCCTCAAGAGAAAGACTCGTTTTGGGAAACCTTAACATCCATCGTGAGGGATTCGTCCATTCCTTGCATCGTTCTGGGTGACTTGAATGAAATTCTATGTAGTGAAGACAAACTGGGAGGTGCTAACCTTCGTTCCGCTCGATTTACTAGACTCCTACAATTTAAAAATGACTGTGCTCTGCTGGATCTACCTACTTTCGGAAACCCATTCACTTGGAGAAAGAACCCAGATGACGAAAACACCATTCGCGAAAAACTTGACCGTGTGCTGGTTCATCACCAGATCATTCAGAAATTCCCTAACCTAATCACTCATAATGGAGCCTTCTCATCATCTGATCACTGCCCCATTTCAATATCTCTTGAGTGTGGCTCGGTTTTCAAACGCCTCCGTTCAAGTTTGAGAATGCTTGGCTTCATCGAAAGGATTTCAGAAACATAGTTAAACAATCTTGGCGAGCAAATTGTTTGGACTCGACTATGTATCAGCTGATGTTCAAACATAGAATTCTAAAGAAAAAAAGCTAAGGAATGGAATAAATGAACCTTCGGAAATATTTTCCGCCAATTAGATGAGGTGGAAACTGAACTCCTCAAGATTCAAGCTTCGGTTTCGGGAGGTAACAACAGGTTAACTAACAATAGAGAAAAGCTTCTCATTACAAAAAAAGGAAAAACTACTTCTTTACCAAAAATCTTTTTGGAACCAAAGAGCCAAGACAAAGCATCTTAAACTTTCCGATTCGAACACAACTTATTTTCATCGGGTTGCTTCGGGTCGGAGACATAGGAAACAAATCCGCAATATAACTTCTGTTGAAGGAACCTTGATAATAGGAGAAGAAAATATTCGAAATGAAATTAATAGTGATTTTGAAAAAAGATTCAAAAAGGAACCGATTGATGATAGACTCCTACAAGAAATGTTAAATCTAATCCATCTTTCAATTACCCCTGATGAAAATAATTACCTTATTCGACACCCATCTAACAATGAAATTAAGGCTGCTGTTTTCAGCCTCGGCAACAACAAATTGCCAGGCCCAGATGGTTTTGCAGCCGAATTCTATAAGAAATATTGGGACATTGTTGGCTTATCTATCATTAGAGCTGTAAAAAGTTTTTTCCACTCTGGAAAAATTCTCAAGAAAATAAACCATACATTCATATCACTACTGCCAAAGCGGGATCACCCTACCAATACCAGTCACTACCGCCCAATCAGTTTATGTTCTATTTTATACAAAATCATTTTAAAAATTTTGACAGAAAGAATCAAAACAATTATCGGTAAACTAATTCACCCACTACAAGGTACCTTTGTGTCGGACAGGGCCATCCAAGACGATGTCCTTATAGCGCACGAAATCTTCCACTCCTTCAGATCACGCAAGGGTCGGGAGGGATGGTTGGCAATAAAACTTGACATGGAGAAAGCTTACGAGAGTTGATTGGAACTTCATAAGAAAGGTTTTAGAAAAATTTGGGTTCCACCCTACTTTCATTACGTGGATTATGGAATGCGTAACGACTGTGTCCTTCTCTGTACTAGTCAACAACGGTCCTACTGATATGTTCTTCCCCTCTCGTGGCCTGCGTCAAAGAGATCCTTGATGTCTCCAAAGTAGCCATGTTTTTATGCACATTTTAGTTCCATATTCTTTACATTTTGCATATTTCGGGTTGGGAATATGTCAAATTTATGTAGTATATGCTTATTTGTTGGAAATGGAGATCTACATAAGTTTCTGTTCAATATTGCAGAATATGGAAACATTTCGGGAGAAAACCAAGAAACAAAGACGGAAGCAGCAAGTCTACTCGACCTCGACTAGGTTCTCGTCTATGTTGACAAGCCAAGTCCGGACACACTGAGGTCGAGTAGAGACCTGACCAGACAACGCGGAGTAGAGCAACACCCTACTCGACATCGAGTAGATCTACTCGAGGTCGACAAGAGCCAGACCTCATTCCCCGAGCCAGGTCGAAGAGATGCTGCTCGACAAGGCCAAGCCCAGGTCTACTCGAGGTCGACTAAGACCTTGTCGAGATCGACTAAGCCCAGGAGGCAGAGACCGAGCATGTCGACAAGGGCTACTCGACAACCTCGGAAGACCAAGTCGAGAAGTCATCCGTCGTCGAGGTCGAGGAGCTTCCTCGAGGTCGACAAGTCTGAGAACCCACATCCGTCTCGATAACCTCGGAAGACCAAGTCGAGAACGCACCCTTCGTCGAGATCGAGGAGACCTCCTCGAGATCGACCAGCGCCAGGTGTCATGTCCGAGCTTGTCGAGCAACAGCTAGCCGAGACGACGAAGTCGGCCCAGTCGATGACTTTCCTAGTCGAGATCGACCACGCCTTGTCGAGGTCGACGAGGATTGTCCGAAGCCGCCTGACGCGTTGACGACAGTTCTACTCGATGTAGAGTCCTTGGAGCCGAGGAGAAGCAAAATCTATCCGATTTATCCACATCTATCATGGAGAAGAGAGTTTTATCCACTTGAGACAATTTAGATATATTTCCCTATTTTTAGATTTAATTCCTTTATGTCTTTTATTTATCTTTTAAGTCTTAGATATAGTTTTAGATATAGATATAGATATTCTATCCTTGATTAGCAAGGAGTAGAAGCCTATAAATAAAGCCCATGGGGCTCAGTTTTAATCATTCAATTTCAGAGCAAGACAAGTAGTTCCACAGAGACGATTTAGGAGTTTAAGGTTTTTAAGGTTTTGGCAGTTTACGACGGTTGATTGCCGGAATTGTAAAAGCTTTGAATTTAGTTAATGCAAGTTATTTCTTTCAAATCAATGATGTCTGCGATTGCAATGAGGCGTGAGTAGTCCACCTACTTCTGGGGTTGGGGTGAGCCCAACGAAAGCCATGTCGGCAGATTAAGCGATTGCAAAAGGAGGTATTTTGTCGTTATCTCAATCTATTCCCAATGTGCTTCATCTTTGATTGAGAAATTGAAGAACTCATGTTGCGAAACTTGGGTAGTAATTAGGATTTCTATTCGAAAGATTATAAATGCTAATTATGAAAAGGAATAGATGCAATTAGGATTATTTGTCGCGAGATTTATATTCCTACTTGTCGGATTAGGTGAAAGCCTTTTCCTTTATCGATAAAGTTACCGCCTTTTGTGATTTATATTCCGCTTGCATGGTGATCGTTGTCACAAACCCTAATCTTGGAAGTTCCCCAAATTCACAAAGTCACAAAACCGAATCTGCATTTGTTTTTACTTTTTCCTCCCCTTGTCGATCTCGACCAGCTTCTGGTCGACCTCGACCACTAATCTTCGATCCCAGATCGTCGTAGCTCAATTGTGCAGGATCTCGACGAGCCCATACCCGAAGTCGACGAGGACCGTACTCGACCTCGAGTAGCCTCTTGTCGAGGTCGAGTAGCTTTTGCCGAGAGCTCTGCCCTGTTCTACTGTGCCTGACCCCTGTCGACTAGCCCTTAGTCGAGGTCGAGTACCACTGTGGTCGACTTCTGTCCGTGAGATTCCACCGCTGCCTAGGATCCGCTGACCAGCTTCCTCGAGGATTCGAACCTGACTCGCTCTTACTACATTTGGAGGGAGTCTTGAACATTATTCGTTGGGATTCGATCGGTTTGCTTTACTTTGTTTACTTATTGTTTTGCATTCTCGATTTTCTCCTACAACAATCCTCTATCTTCTTTCTTGTTTATCTTAGGGGCGGAAATTTTAGCTCGAAAACTCTCAGCATAAACAAATGTGGAAAACAGTCCAATTGGATTTTCTTTCGGCAGGAGTGGACCTAGGGTCCCCTTCCTATCTTTTGCCGATGACATCATTATTTTTACAAGAGGCAGTGCTGCCGCGAGACAGAAAGTTAGGGATATAATTGATTCATACTGTAAAGTGTCTGGACAAAAAGTCAATTATCATAAATCTAGCTTACAAGCCACAAAAGGCATTTCGAACTCTAGCTAGGATCTCAGAACTTAGCAGTTGCTTAAGTATTACACATGAAAACTCATTAGAAAAATACCTTGGATGTCCGATTATTAACGGCAGAGTAAACAAACACACTTTTGAAGACATCATATGTAAATCTAAAGAGAAACTAAGTAAATGGCGAGCTAATGCTCTATCACAACAGGGACGTGCAATCCTCATCAATACAAACTTATCAGCCAAACCGTTGTATACAATGCAGAACTTTTTGTTACCCTCATCAATACATAAAGAGCTTGACCAGATTAACAGAATGTTCTTTTGGAATAAAGATATACAACACCGCTCGCTTATTAGCTGGGATAGGATTTGCAAACCAAAAAAATATGGGGGAATTGGGCTTAGGAAATCGAAAGAGATGAATGAAGCCCTTCAAATGAAACTACTTTGGAAAATATTGCCTGAACCAGAAAATGTCTGGGTGTCTCTAATTAAACACAAGTATCTTCGTTCAGCTAACATCCTTGAATACGTGAAAAGTGGAGATTCTTCATGGCAATGGGCCAAACTGACAACTCTTATAGATAAATTTAAGACTGACCTTATTTGGTCAGTAGGAAATGGTTCAACTATCAAATTTTGGACGGATAATTGGATTACAACAAGCTATCTGCTATCTAGGTATGATTGCCCCCAAATTAACAACATAGAAGAAACTGTCAGTGACTATATTTTAGGTGGTAGATGGTGGACGGAAAAACTTAGCAATACATTACCAAATGATGTAGTCAAAGAAATCCTGGACATTCCACTTCCTGTTTCCCCCTTTGAGGATCGCTTATACTGATGGCCTGATAGGGCTGGTTGGTTCACCACGTCAAGTGCATATAAGCTAATCACGGCTCAATCCTCACTGAGCATAGACAATAACACCTGGATATGGAGTTTGGATATTCCGCCTAAGATCAAAAATTTTCTATGGAAAGTTTGTCAGAATGGCCTCCCTACCGCCTCGAGGTTGGCTCAACGTGGGACTTATGTACCTTCCACCTGTCAACTGTGCAACTGTGCAGTTGAAGATGACGTTCACTTCTCACTAGAATGCCAATATTTGCGCCCTCTCTTTCGCTTACCTACACACGTAAACTCAACTATATCTAGTATGATAAATCATTCACGGGATATAAAACCTATCTTTTCATTCATCGGAAACAAGCTTACATCCGTTGTCAAGGTGGAGCTTGCCTTTTCTTGGTGGACGACTTGTTACATTCGAAACCAATTTGTTTTTAGACAGGTCCCCATACCTCATAGAGAAAGTTCATTACGTATCATTAAAATCCATAAGGAAAATTGGAGTAAAACAGCTCACTTTGAATATACCTTGGATGAGGACTTCCCCTTACGCACACGAATCTCCAAGCATCCAAGGACGAAAAGAAACCATGGTAACATTACTTGGCGAAAACCCCATAGGGGAACTTTCAAGCTAAATTTTGATGGATCCACAATTTCAAACAATAATAGCTCGGCTGGAGCCGTAATCCGGGACTGGGAAGGACATCCGATACACATCTGTTATAAAAAACTTGGCAAACAAAGTCCTTTGAAAGCAGAAGCGCTTGCTCTTAAACTGGGAATCCAAAAGGCTCTACAACTCCGTATCAATAAACTCCACATTGAAGGTGACTCCATGATAATCATAAACCACCTAAATAAAACATCTACCTGTCCTTGGGAAATCGAACTGATTTTATCATATGTTAAATTTCTACTATCGACGTTGAAAGAAGTTTCCTTCTTTCATGTTCCCCGATTAGGCAATAGAGTGGCTGATAAGGTTGCACACATTTGCCACTCTGCCCGGAGTGTCGATATTAACAACAATTCTAGTTTTCTAGATCTCATCCATAAGGATGTCTTCGGGTAGAGCTCGTTTGCCCGAATTCTTTCCTAATCAAAAAAAAAAAAAAAAACGATGGCTTAATCAGTCTAAGAGCAGCTAAGTCATGTGTATTCTTATTAGTGTCCCTTCGAACACGGAACCAATACTAGCTAAGGCGTTTATAATGAAATATTCATTCTTCAAAAGCTCCTTATGTTATAATTTTATACTGTAATATTTTTATTCTAAATTTTACGGGAATAATAATAATAATAATAATAATAATAATAATAATAATAATGTGATGTTGAAAACACTTATAAACTGTCACATCCGACGAACATGTCGGCAAGAGTGGGAGTGGAGGGATGCCTTTCCTCATGTGCTGCAAAGCTAAATGTTCTGCTTCAAGTATCTTAATAAGATCCCAAAAAATTAGGTACTGTATGTTTTTTCATCGTTTAGCTGGGGATGTAATTGAGCTCTTCGCTGGCAGGCCAATTAGAACAAAGGTTTAAGTTGCCACTGCCGTAAAGAGATCTTTTCTAGATAGGGAACGCTCGACTAGAAGACAGAGAGTGCATATTCAACAACAACAACATTAAGAGCATATCACAACAACCAACCCTTTGCTTTAGATTCCACAAAAATACAAGAAAATATGATACACACATCTGAAAAATACGCTGAAACCCAACCAACCCTCGCTTGATCGCTTCCCTATAACATAATTGTAAGATTACTGAAATCACCCCAATATTTTTATTTAATCATTCATTAAATTCATAATTATAGAAAATCACCCTTTGAATGGTCACTCTTCATTTATTTGTGTTAAACTACCATTAAATATATTATTTTTTATTATTTTTAATTCTAAATATATTTCAAATTTTAATTTGCAATTAAGGATCATTTTTCATTTTTTATATATAAAAACTAATATATATATATATATATAATATAGCCTACCAGTATTGTCACAATTTGTGTCTAAAAATATTGATTGGATTCGTTTGGTTCAATGTGGGAATTGAAATTCACGGGAAGTTACTTTATGAGAATTGAATTCTCGGAAAATCCAATTGACGGGAATTCTAAAAATATGTTTGGTTGATTTTTTATTCTAGGAGATTAAATGAAGAAAATGAAAATTTCCAAGTTAAAAATGGGGGAAGTTTAACTTACATAAGGGGACTAGGTAAGTGAACTTCCTCCATTTTGGAGAATTCAACTTCCTGTGAAGTTGAATTCATGCGTTTTTTATTTTCAAAAATACCAACCAAACACATGAATTTCTCCTACTTGCTGGGAAGTTCTACTTACTAGGTTTTTGGGTTGCCAACAAAACGAGCTCTTATCATTTTCCCCCTCATTTATTACCTTTGTACGGAGTAATAAAAACCTCTAGCGTCTGCCACCATGCAAAATTCATGCAGACCTATAAATCTTCAAATTATATATATGAAGTAAATTATTACTTCTTCGATTATAATAGGATTAGAAATCATAATTTTTATAAAGTTGAAATAATAGAAAATTATTATTTATTTGTAGTTTAAATATGGACATTCAGTAATTAATATTTGATAATAAAAAAAAAAGAAAATCAGAAAACATTTTAGTATATATACCCTTCCACGAGCACCTCCCCAAACCCCACCTTAATTACCTTCTTAATTACCTTGTTAATTACCCAAATTTCATCAGCAGAGCTATGGAAGTGTTCTCCAAAATCCTCACCCACACTGATGTGGGAAGCCATTTTTCATGGCCAACTGGCCGCCTTTGCTTCCTCCCTCCCTTTGTAGGCGGCTTCATTAATCAAGTGTCTTTCCAGGCTGTGGATTCCTCAAACAAGGTCTGGACATTCACTTGCTGTGTTCGTAGGCACAACCCTTATCCAAAGCCTGTGCTTACTAGATCCTCCTGGCTCCCCTTTGTCCGTGCGAACCATTTAGTCGCAAATGACTTACTTACTTTCTACTACGACCCGGATCACCCTATCAAGTTCAGAATTCGCGTCAGGAGGCTCAAAACCATCAGGCTCATGGGTTTTGACATTGCCGCTTATGCAATGGAAGAGTGATCATCCATCAATCTTAACGTGTCTTTATTGTTTGTATTTTCCTTTTGTTACTGTATATTCATCCGTCTTTTGTAGTATGCTTCTTTGCTGAAAAGAGCTGGCAATTGTTCAAAACCATCATGTTCGGTTCATTGTCTAGTCTGGTCATATTTAGGGTTAAGGCTGCAGGGTCATCATCATATTGTGCCATGTACTTTTACTGTTCAGGTATCTCTAGTGTATTGAATCTAGTCGAGTCAGGTCAGTATGTTATATTTGTGTTGTAATATAGATGGCCGCGAAGATTGAAGTGATAAATCCATATTTAAGTTTGCCAAACTATAAGCTCAAGTAAGTTACCATGGGACAAATCTATGATATCCTGGAACAACTCTCGATTGTACATGTGTGTGTGGGGTTTAGTGAGACAAATCTATGATATCCTTTAAGCTCAACTATATGAAAATTCTGTCTTTTCACCTTGTTCTTGTTAGCATTATATTATTTATACGTGTACAATTACCATTATACCCTCAGGGTTTTCACCCATTGATATATATACAGGAGTAGGCCTCTGAGATCCGCAAGGACTCAGTTCTCCAAACGCTTACATGGTATCAAGCTTTTGTGTGAAACCCTAATTTTTGTTTCACACCTAACGATCCACTACGCCGCCGCAGCCCCAAGCCGACGCCGCCGCCCCCTGCTGCCGCCGCCTCCCCCTCTTGCCGCCGTCGCCGCTCCCTAGAGCCGCCGCCGCCGCCCCCTTGTTCCTCCTTTCTCCCTTCCGCCGCAATCTCCCACCCCTTCTCGATGTCTACCGACGAGATTATCAACCCAATCAACCCCAACCCCATTCCACTCAACCCTAACCCTCCACCATTACCACAAAACCCCTTTCACTCCGCTCAATCCGTCACCAACATAAAAAATGAGATTCCCCTAACCCTAGATCTTAAAAAGGTCCAATACCACACATGGGCGGAGCTCTTCCAAACCGCCTGTAAGGCTCACGACGTCATCACCCACATCGACGGCTTTGATCGTCCGACTAATGTCCCTGAGCCCCTCTGGAACCGCCTTGACTCCATCGTTCTTGGATGGATCTATGCCACCATCTCTGAGGACGTCCTGATTACCGTCCTCCAACCAAACTCTATCGCCCGTGATGTCTGGCTCCGTATAAAGGGCCTCTTCCATGACAATCAATCCGCTAGGGCAGCGGATCTTGAGGGCAAGTTCATCAACACCCGTCAGGAAAGCTTCTCCACCGTCTCTGACTACTGCCTCACCATCAAAGCCATCGCTGATCAACTAGGCGATGTTGGGCACAAGGTTAGCGAAGAACGCCTTGTTCTTCAACTTATCAACGGCCTTTCCACCAAATTTGATGTCGTCGGTGGCATGATCAACAACACATCGCCACTTCCGACCTTCATGGTGGCTCGCAGCATGCTCTCCAGGGAGGAGAGCCATCAGGGACGCCCCCAGGGCCCTTCCCATGTCCTTGTTTCCTCCAAGGATTTCATAGCCCCGGACCCCCTTCCCCACACCCAACCCAGACAACCCCAACAACGCGGAGGACGCGACAGAGGCGACAACAGCAGTGGCCGCAGCAACATGCAGCGGCCGCCGCTAGGGCACTGGTACCCGCAGCAGCAATGGTCCCCCGCTCCACCGCCCTGCGCTTATCCGACGTGGGCGGGATACCCCCCCGCCAGGCTTGGTCTTCCCGCAACGTCCGCCACAGTAGCAGGCCCCATCCCCGGCAATGTACGCTTCACAGCAGCCTCGAGCGCACCCCATGCACACCAACCTCTCTGCCGCTTTCTCCACCATGGGACTTCAGCAGCCGGACGACAACTGGTACATGGATACCGGGGCCTCCTCTCACATGACGAACGCACCAGGTAACCTACAAACTGTTTTTAATTCGAGCACTTTACCATCTGTTTATGTCGGAAACGGCGATTCTCTTAAAATTGTTGGTTCGGGTCACACAACTCTTCACAATGCCCCACCCCTTCGCTTCAACAAAGTCCTGCTTTCCCCTGACCTTGTTAATAACCTCATTTCTGTTCGTCAATTTACCGTCGATAATCACGTGGCTGTCCAATTTGACCCGTTTGGTTTTCTTATGAAGGATCTTCGTACAGGGACCCCAATCATGCGTTGCAATAGTTCTGGCGACCTCTACCCCATCACCAAGGCTCGCCAATAGTCTCCCACCGCCCCCACCGCCCCCCTCGCCTTCGCCGCCCATCGTTCTGACTTGTGGCACGCTCGTCTTGGCCACCCTAGCGACCACGTGCTTCAATGTCTCCGCACTAGTCATTTAATTTCTTGTAATAAAGCCTGTGGCGTCTGCATTTCCTGTGAAATCACCAAGAGCAAGTGTCTCCCTTTTAGCATTTCTCATTCCAGTACATTTGCACCTTTTGATCTTTTGCATTGTGATTTGTGGACATCTCCTATTTCAAGTGCTAGTGGTTTTCGATACTATTTGGTTGTCCTTGATGATTTCACCAATTTTGTTTGGGTTTTTCCCCTCTGTCACAAATCGGAAACACAAAGTCACATTGTCAATTTTCACACATTTGTCCGCACTCAATTCGCTTTGCCCATCAAGGCTATTCAGTACGACATGGGAGGAGAGTTTGACAACAATTTTGTTCGCTCCTTTTGTCACCAAAATGGGATATCACTCCGCTTCTCATGCCCCCCAACCTCTCCACAAAATGGCAAAGCGGAACGTATTCTCCGCACCCTCAATGACAAAACTAGAACCCTCCTACATCACGCCTCTCTTCCCCTCCACTTTTGGGTTGAGGCACTCCACACGGCCACCTATCTCCACAATATACTTCCATCCAAATCCATTGGCAACTCCATCCCATCCTTGGCACTCTACAAGCGCTACCCCTCTTACGATCACATTAGAGTGTTTGGATGTCTTTGTTTTCCTAACATGAGTGTCACCGCCCCTCACAAGCTATCCCCACGATCCACTAAATGTGTCTTCTTGGGCATCTTCCCACACCATCGAGGCTACCGTTGTCTTCGCTTGGATACCAATCGGGTTGTCCCTTCGCGCCATGTGATTTTCGACGAACAGACCTTCCCCTTCGCCATACCACCCACCCCTGCTGTCCCCAACCCACCCACACCACCCAATTTTGACGAATTCCCACCCCTCCTACGCCATCTCTTACAACAAGCATCGTCCGGAACCAACCCCCCGCCCAAATCGATTGGCGGCGGGCGCCGCAACACATGCGGCGGGTACCTCTTCCCTGGCAGCGGCCGCCGCACCACCCCCCCCCCCCCCCCCGCCATCCCGCAGCACCCCTTGCGGCGGGTACACCCCCCTGGCAGCGCCCACCGCACCCCCGCGCAGGCAGCCCCACCTCACCAGTAACCTCCGCTTGCACCCCCGCCCATTCCATGAAGACCCGGTCGCAGTCCGGGATCTTCAAACCTAACCCCAAATACAACCTTCTTGCTCCGTCCCCTGACATATCTCCTCTCCCCAAATCACCCCACAAGGCCTTACAGGACCCGAACTGGCAAGTCGCCATGATGGATGAGTTTAGTGCTCTTATTCAAAACGGCACGTGAGACCTCGTTCCAAGGCCTCGGGACACTAACATCATTAACTGCATGTGGTTGTTCAAGCATAAGTACAGGTCAGACGGAACTCTAGAGCGACACAAGGCTCGACTAGTGGTCAACGGCAAGTCGCAGGAGGTTGGGGTTGACTGTGATGAGACTTTCAGCCCGGTCGTCAAACCGGCTACCATCCGCACAGTTCTGAGCATCGCCCTTACTAAGGATTGGCCTATTCATCAGCTTGACGTCAAGAATGCCTTCCTTCACGGCAACCTTCAGGAGACGGTGTATATGCATCAGCCGCCAGGCTTCTATGATCGCACCCGCCCTTCTCACGTCTGCCTTCTCCGGAAGTCTCTCTATGGGTTGAAACAGGCGCCTCGCGCCTGGTATCAGCGGTTCTCCACGTACCTCACTAGCATTGGATTTCAGGGCAGTCAGTTTGATCACTCCCTTTTTGTGTTCCACTCAGGGTCTGACACTGCCTATCTTCTCCTGTACGTTGATGACATCGTGCTCACCACTTCCTCTACATCGCTCCTGTCTAGGCTGATGGCCCTGCTGCGATCAGAGTTCGCCATGACTGATCTCGGTTCCCTGAGCTACTTCCTTGGGGTCTCTGTGTCACGCACTCCTACTACCCTGTTCCTTCATCAGCAGAAGTACGCTCTTGAGATCGTCGACAAAGTCGGCATGACGTTTTGCAAACCCGCCACCACCCCTGTCGACTACAAGTCCAAGCTCGACGTTGCCTCCAGTCTTAAGGTTGAGGATCCTACATCCTACCGCAGTCTGGCCGGTGCTCTCCAGTATTTGACATTCACCAGACCGGACATTGCCTTCGCCGTACAGCAGATCTGCTTATACATGCATGATCCCCGCGAGCACCATCTTCAGGCGCTCAAGAGGATAATCCGGTACATCAAGGGCACCTCTGAACTGGGTTTACATCTCGCTCGCGGCAGGTTTGACTCCCTCACCGCCTATTCAGACGCTGATTGGGCGGGTTGTCCTGAAACTCGGCGCTCCACATCTGGTTTCGCTGTGTACCTGGGCGACAATCTGGTATCGTGGTCATCCAAGCGTCAAGCCACCATCTCCCGCTCGAGTGCCGAGGCTGAGTATCGTGGTGTTGCCAACGCCGTCGCTGAGACCTGCTGGCTCCGCAACCTTCTCTGCGAACTCCGGGTTCCCCTTCGATCGGCTACACTGGTCTACTGCGACAATGTCTCCACTATTTACCTGTCGTCGAACCCAGTTCAGCACCAGCGGACGAAGCATATCGAAATTGACATTCATTTCGTCAGAGAGAAGGTCGCCCTAGGCCAGCTCCGAGTTCTTTATGTCCCTTCCGCACATCAGTATGCAGACATTTTCACAAAAGGCTTACCTACTCCTCTTTTTACTTCTTTTCGTTCCAGTCTTGCTATTCGCTCACCTCTAGCTGCGAGTGAGGGAGGATGTTAGCATTATATTATTTATACGTGTACAGTTACCATTGTACCCTCAGGGTTTTCACCCATTGATATATATACAAGAGTAGGCCTCTGAGATCCGCAAGGACTCGGTTCTCCAAACGCTTACAGTTCTATGTTGACCAATAATCATTACTGATAAAAAAGACGAATTCCATTTTGAGGTTACTACTATGATTCATGAAGCAACAAAAAGGTTCACATTTTCTAAGTTGATTCGATAATTTTGGGCCAACCGCAAGTTATAAATAATACCCGTTAAAGGCCAACAATATTGTGTAGCCTGTAGGCCTAAAACCTCTAAGATACACCAACCTTAGTTGCTCTGTTCAGAAACTGGTTAAGACACTTTGCGAAATTTTAAACCCAAAAGTAAATGTGCGGAAAATAAACAACAGAAGGTAATGCAAGGACACACGATATGTTAACGAGGTTCGGCATGAACTTGGCTTACGTCCCCGCCTAGGGTTCTCTAACCCGTAGGATTCAAAAGCACTATTATTTCACTCTTTATGGATCCTAGATACAACCTACAAGAATTGCCTCTCTTCTATCAACACAAAGCCTCACCCGCCTCTATATCTAGTCAACCTAAACTCTCGTGAAATAACAGCCTAGTGAATACGTTTGAGTAGATGTATACTCTTACTATAGACTTGTACAATATCGTTCAACAAACCTCTCACGACTGAAAGATAAAGCAAAGAAATAATAAAATCCTGAGATATTAGAATAGATCGAATGCAGTGGTCGCTTTGAAGATTAATGAGCAAGCTTGTATCTTCCACTGGTATCCATCGATCTATATATAGTTGTGTTGCGCTTCTACCCTCGGTGTTCCTCCAATGAATTCGTTTGAACGACGTTAAAAAACTTCTTTCCGAGATAGAAGGACGGAAGGACTAGTAGAAGATCGTCAGGATCTTGTAACCACTTGGATACTTGGAAGATCTTTTTGAGCCAATTTGAACTTCCTTCTTTGTAGAAGCAGACGAGCTAGATAAGCTTGGTTTGGGCCAATCTTGCAAGTTAGTTCTATAACAAAATTGAGGCCCAAAACTAAGGCCCAAAATTTAACAAGCCTAAAGTTTTGGCTTTCTTCAAACATTTAAATACGTAATATATTTATCCAAATATAATAGCTTTCAACAAAGTGCCGTCAACAATCTCCCCCTTGATGGAAGACAAAAATTACTCATCCCTGCATGTTAGTTATGGATAAACTATGATCATCATACCTACAGATTAGTCAATATTACGAGATAAAACTCAATTAAAATAGTTTTCAAAACCCAACCGTTTTAATCAAGTCATTATAGCATGAAAACTTCAACCTCAAATTCATATAAGTTATGAAACCATAACAAGTCATATATTAAATCAAGCCATATCATAACAAATCATTTTTAAATTCAAATCATCAAATCATATCATAAAATAACACAACATTTGAATCATAAAACAAGACCAAGTCAAACCGGGTTTAAACAAACCGAGCCAAGTAAAAATGAGAGAGAAACCGGCCTCGGCCAAGGCTCAGAACAGGGTTTCGCCGCGGCAAAATGGCTACTCGCCGCGGCAAAATCCTATCATTGGTTCCTCGCGGCTGGTGGCCTTCGTCCCCGTGAAAAACCTCTTTCGTCGTGGCGAAAAGGAGTTTTGCCGCAACGAAAGCTGCCATCCCTCATCTTCTACACAGTTCTCGTTCGCCGTGGCGAAACAAGTGACTGTTGGCTTGTTTTTTTTATCCAAACTCGATCGTTTCTTTCCCAAACCCCTCTCATTCTTTCCGACATCATTACCCGACCTCAAACATCAAGAAGAGAAGCAAACGAGGACCAAAGGGGGAGAGTGGATGAGGGATTACCGAAGTTCTTTAGAAAACTCCAAGTACCTTCGATGGTGGATCTCCGAGCCCCGAAGACGATGAGGAAGCTCGATCAGGCCTAGGAAGGATGGAGGATGAGTAAAGCTTCTTTTTTATGAAGGTTGAAGTGGAAAACGAAGGAGAAAATGTAGCTCGCACTTACCACTTGAAAAACAGGGGAAATGGGTTCGGAATGGCTCGACCTAGCATCTCTGAGGATAGATCTCCTTCTTCTTGACCTAGGAGGGTGATGGAGTGAGTAAAGGTCGAGCTTTACTGAGTTTAGAAGCAAAAGGAATGAGGAAAATGAAGGTTTACCGCGAGAAACGAAAAGAGGAGGTTGTTGAGCACTTCCTTGCGGCGGTGAAACTCCCTTTCGCCGCCTCGAAATGCGCTAGAGGGCTTCTACAGCTGCTGAACGATGTCGATGGTGGGATGGGCTCCTTCTTTCATCACTAGGACATGAGGATAAATGGTTGGGAGGTCCTTTTGGTGATCTTTTGGCTCGAAGAAACAACAAGAACAAGGTGTGGTGATGACCTGGGTTTGAGGCTTGAAAATGGAGGAAGAAAGGTGGGATTTTGGGTGTTTCTGGGATCTAAAAATCTGAACGAGAGGGGGGGGGGGTATGTGTTTAGGGTTTTTGTAGTGGATAAGGGTTTAGGGATTGAGAGCATGCTTTATATAGGGGAGGCAAATGGTGTGATGTGTGGGTGGTTGTTTGAACAAAGGGGAAGAAGAAGACAAGAGAGAGAGAGAGAGAGAGAGAGAGGTCGTCCCAAGGACCCAATTCAAATATCCGAAATTCGAATCTCGACAATCGATCGCTTAACCCTAATCCCGACTCTAAATTTCAAATCGCATTTCCAAAACTGAATTAATTAATCCGATAAAATCTTGCTCATATTTCAAAATCTCAAGTCAAAGAAGCGGAATTTAAATCTGTCGGGAAAACCCATTTAAAACCATGTCGGAATTTATTTTAGCATATTTTCAAGTAATCAAAAAGCTCGAGGACGAAATTTCCAAAATTTTGAATTTTATTCATTTTAAATCATTATTCTATTATAGTATTATTTTAAAATTTCCGGTCTTTACAAATGTTGAGGTGGTGGGGGGGGGGGGTGTATTTGACATTGACCAGTCAATGAAAAAAAAATGGGTAAGGAAGTCAAACTAAAAATGGGAAGGAAGGGCAAAAATGTCATAATGAGCATTTTTCCAAAAGGGAATATGAAAGTGGACATTTTGTAAAATGTGATATTAAAAATGGACACTTAGCAAAAAAAACCCCTTTCAACCAATGGTTAATTTTCTTTTTTTTTTGCATTTATCTTATTTTCTTTTATTATTTAATTAACCATTAACTATTGGGATTAATTTACAATAGAATTTAAAAATATTTTTTAGCAAAATATAATTTTTAAATAAAGTTAAGAAGATATTATTTTTTTCTACCAACCGATTAGATTAATTCAAAACACAAATATTTTTTTTAAAAAAAGAGAGATATTAATTTTTTTAGTGATCAAAAAGATTTCTTTAAAATATAATGTTTTTTTAACGTTATAAAGATATTAATTTTCTTTAGAATCTCTATATAATTAATTATATGATATTTAATTTTTTAAATAAAAATGTTTCAACTAAATAAGAAAATCATCTCATAGAATGTAAATATTCCTTAATTTGAAAGTAACCAAACTTTTTATGTCAACTTTTATGACTATATTTCTTATATTTATCACAGTAATGTGTTATATCTTCATTATTTTATTAATTTTAAAATAAGTGTGCAATGGTGCAGGAATTATAATAGCTATGTTTTAGGTACACAATTAATCAATAATTTGATTTTTTTTAATTTTAAAAACATTTTAAGGCAAAACCTATTATTTTTATATTAATTTTCCATCTCACCATATCTTAAATCTTTACAAAACTTATTACTTTTTAGCACAAATAAAATTATTTCACTTTAAATTATTTTGCATGATCTTTTTATACTTAATATTTAATTTAGGAATTATCTTACCAACAAAAGGTGTCGATAATTTGGTGTCATGGGCTTGATTTTCAATTTCAAAATAATTTTTATTTATTTAGGGTTAAATAACAAAAGAAAAAGTAAAAAGATGCTTTTAACCTTATAAATTGAAAACTTCCTATCAATAGGCTGCTCTTAAAACAGAAGCTCTCTCCTCTCTCTAAACTCCTAGAGAGAGGGAGTCATCGGAAGCACTCGTCGGTGGTCGGAGGCCGGTGTTACTCGTTCCGGAGTCTTATAACCCCTCTTCGTAGGCAATCAAACCCTCTTCGGAGGCCCTTAACCCCTCTTCGGAGACAATCAAACCCTCTTCGGAGGCCTTTAACCTCTCTTCGGAGGCCGGATCTCCTTCTCGACTGAGGTTCGCCTCGTCGGAGACTCTAAATCCCGTACTCGGTGGTCGTCTCCTCTCCGGTTGGCCGGCTGGATGGCTTCTTTGCCTGCCTTCCTCCCTCTTGCCTTCGGGTTGGGTTACTTCTCACTCGAGTTTACCGCCCTTGGCTACTGTCCTCCCTCGTGCTTCGCCTCCTCGGCTTTGTGTTGTAGACGTCTTTGGTTGGGTCCGTTGGGCTTCCGTGCTCACTTGCTCCTCCCCGGTCTGCCTCACTACTCCCCCCGGGCCTCCTCGGTTCTTGGGTTCCTCCGTCCTGTCCAGGCTCTTAGCGTGGTTGGATCTAGAAATTGAGGGCTCCAATCGGGGCGGTTGCCTCCGTCTGGTTCCCCCTCCAATCGCAGGTCGCCGATAGCGCTTGGAGGCGACCTCCTGACGGGTCTGGCCTCTGTGGTTCGCCGGAGTTTTCTCTCCCCGTTCCCACTATCGCCGCCTTCCCTCGTCCTCGGACGGCTTTGCTTTGATTTCCCTTTCCTTGGCTTGATTTCCCCTCCCCGTTGGCATGTATGTCCCATTGCCGGCGACGCTTGGCCTTTTTGGCCTAGGGTTGTGTTTGGCAATTGGTTTATCGATCGGGTTGTGCTTTGGGTCCAAGGTTATGCCTTGGGCCCGGGGCAGCCCGATTTGATGGTTAAAAAATAAAATAAAGTAAAGTAAAAAATAAAATAACTTGTGTAAATAATTTCCGGAATTTTCTTGCACTCTTCGTCCTATCGCGGTCGTGCTTCACTTTCTCGGGTTGGTTGGAGTTCTGTCTGCTGGATTCATGGTTAGTTTCGGTGGAGGAGCAGTTCTGCGGCCCTAGTTGATCGAAGTGATCGTGTTGGTGGTGTTCGTGGTCTCCGAAGATCCTTCATCTACGTGGAGGGAACGTCGTTTGATCCACACTTCCCCAGGAGTCGTCTTTGCCCTACGTGGATTTCTGCTTTCAGTCTTTCCGGCGGCGAGACATCGTGTCAGCTATGCTGTCCCATGTGCTCGCTATCCACTTCTCCATGTCGGGTCTCCTTCTTCTCGCTGCTGTGTCCGCTTGTGTGCTTAGGGTCTGGGGTTTTCCGGGTTTAGTTTGTGTAGTTCTTTTGTTGTATTAGGTGATTGTACTCTGTTTCCATGTTGTATTTTCTTTTGCTATGTTGTATGTTTAGACGGCTTGCCGTCTGCCGACTTTGTCGGCTTCTCGAGGTCCGGCCTGTCCGGCCTCGAATTATTTCCTAATAAAAAAAACAAAAACTTCCTATCAATAATGGTGATCGATATATGGAATGGAAATTTCAAACCTAACTAGAAGTTATACTCATCGTATCTCAAAAAACCTAAAACAAAAAGCTATACCTCGTCGCTTCGATTACGACCTTTATACACGCGTTTTCATCGGGTAGGTTTTCATTTAATCCCTCTTTAAATTCAAAATTACAAGAAACCACCATTTTAAATAATTCATCATCTATTTCCTTTAAGCTTTAGCTACCACTAAATATATTATATGTTAATATTTTGTAATCAAAATTTGATTATTAATATATTTAAACTTGGAATTTAACGGTTTGATTACATTTTAAGGATCATTTTTTATTTTTTTATTTAAAAAAATTATATGTATATATATATTGTCCCAATTTGTGTAAAAAAATATTGAGTTTTTTTTACTCGTTTATTACCTTTGTGATAAAACCTCTGGCATCTGCCAACATACAGAATCCGGACAAATCTACACATACACTTGGTGTATGTATACACTAATTTTTTTTTAAAAAAAATTTATTTTTCTAGGGTTCACCATTTAAAACTTAGGGTATCATTAGTGGTTATTGAAAATTTTAAGGTTTATTCTTTATAATATGGGTATAATAGAGTTTTAAAGAAAAATTTTAGGGTTAATTTTTACAATTTTAAAAGTAGTGGATAAATTTTATAAAATTTTACACATGAAAAAAATATACACCAACATACACCTGGTGTATGTGTATGTGTATCATCCTCCACAGAATCCACGTCGGCCTATAAATTTTCAAATGTAGAAATCATATTTTTTTATAATTAAAATAATTATTAAATTATTTTTATTTGCCATTCAAATATTTACTTTTAATAATTAATCTTTGATATAAAAAAACTTTAAAAAAGGTCTATAATTATGTTTTAGTTACGCAATTAATTGATAATTTGATTTTTAAAAATCTATAAACATTTCAAGGCAAATGACATGAGAATTCTCCATATATATATAAAGTTTTTTATTTAAAAAAGGTTATCCATAACAATTAATATAGATCAAACCCATATTTTAATTTAAAAAAATTCTAAAATATAATTGATTTAATACTAGCTTAATAAAAGCAGGTGAAGGGTGGTGATTTGTTTACGAAGATCATTTAAGAGGTGGTTTTCGTAATTTCAAACTTAAGGGGTCTCAAAATGTAACTCCAATATATAAGGTGTGAAAACGTCCAATATAAAATATTCAAAGTTGGAAGTCGACCCTTTGCATCAAAAACAAGAAGTCTCTAACCTCACGGGTTACGCTTCTTGTTCTGGCGTAGTATATATGCATCCATCGACAGGCACGACGCCCACACCCATCTTGTCCAAACTAGTACAGACCACTGCTGCCTCAGAAGCTATGGAAGTCTTCTCCAAACTCCTCACCCCCACAGATGTCGGAAGCCATCTTTCCTGGCAAACTAGCTCCCTTTGCTTCCTCCCTCCCTTTGTACGCCGCTCCAATCAAGTGTCTTTCCAGGCTACGGATTCATCCAACAAGGTCTGGACATTCACTTGCTCTGTTCGTAGGCACGGCCCTCATCCGAAGCATGTGCTTACTAGATCCTCCTGGCTCCCCTTTGTCCGGGAGAACCATTTAGTCGCAAATGACTTGCTTACTTTCTACTACGACCCGGATCACACTATATATCAAGTTCAGAATTCGGGTCAGGAGGCTCAAAACCATCAGGCTCATGGGTTTTGACATTACCGCTTATGCAATGGAAGAGTGATCATTAATTTTGTAGTGAGCATCTCCTTGTCTTTGCTCGCCCCCTAATTTCGGCTCATAGAACTCGCCCTAGCCATTTGTCTTCACCTACTGTCTTTTATATTGTTCTGTGCTGCATTGTGGTGCTGAGCTGCATTTGACATCAACCATTGTGTTGGCCTACAATCGCCTTCTCCTCTGTCAATCTCGGTATGTTGATCTCGATTTGCTTGCTCTGTGTTGGTCTGTTGATCTCGATTTGCATGTTCTGTCAATTGATTGTTCAGGTTTCTCCTTCTCTTGAGCTCTGATTGTTCAGGTTCCATGCGGAGCTCTCTTGAGCTTAGTTTTCCTCTAAAATTATTTACGTAGTGCTGTGTTATTGCCATCATGTGAAATAGGTAGGTTAATCCAACTGTTTTGTAAGGATCCTGACCTTCCCCATCATTCGTATACGCTGATTGTGTGAAGATTATGATCTTGCTCAAGTTCATAATACAAGACCATAATCCAAGCATTATGTCACTGGTTTCCCTTAGCCTTTATTGCATTTCATTTTGCTTAAATTTCAGCTGCATTTCCAATGAATGTAATAAGACAGCTAGCCCTTTTTTGTTTGTTTGTGATCCACCAATCCTGTGTGAGGGATCCATGCTATTTAAGCTGGCACCTCACCTTGTTTTATGTAGGGTTTTGGGATCATAAAACTTTGCTCTCTTTGTGCCGTCAGGCAACTTCCTCTCCTGGAGTATTTTCAATGAAACAGTGAATTCACAGTCACTGAAGTTTAGCCTATTTTGGCCTTGATCTGTTGCTTACAGCAACAACATTGAATTGATTTTGTTCTCTTCACATGGTATCAGAGCGAAAGGTGGTTTTTTCAAGCTAAAAGAAGAAGATGCCAGACGTTAACAAAAACAACAATGAAGTGGAAAGCAACAATTTTGGTAATCCCAGTGACCCACTCTATTTATCAAATTCTGATCATCCTGGAGCCCAGCTAGTGGCTATTCCCTTTGATGGGTCAAACTTTGTGACTTGGAGTAGGGGAGTAACCATGGCTTTAGGTGCCAAGTGTAAACTTGGTTTTGTGAATGGAACTTGTGAGCAACCAGTAGAGACGTCTGCAGATCATCAAAAATGGGTGAGAGCAGACTTTATGGTTAGGTGTTGGATGCTAAACTCTATGAGTAAGGGAATAGCAGAGGGCCCTCTGCTATTCCCTTACTCATAGAGTTTAGCCGTGGCTAAAAGTTCCCTTACTAGCCGTGGGGAAACATGGGGTGGCCAAAGGGTTCCCTTACTCATAGATATTAGCAACGGCTATTTGCCGTGGCTAAAAGTCCATTTGCCGTGGCCAAAGGGTATTAGCCACGACTGTAGCCACGGGATACTAGCCGTGGGGAAACATGGGGTGGCAAAAGAGATTAGCGACGGCTATAGCCGTGGCTAAAGTGCTAGCCACGGCAAGTTGCCGTTGCTAAATGATTTCTGGGAAATAAAAAAAACACTACATTTTAGCCCGGATTCTTCAGACCCAGGCTAAAAAGTCCCATATTTAAAAAAAAAAAAAACCACAAATTCTATTCTAAATACGTTACTCTAGCAGCTCTAGCAGCTGAACAGTAACAATGTAAATGTACTATACAATTAAGCTAATCTACTAGAGAATGAGACCCCATTAAGATAATCTATTCTAAATACACCACTAATGCAGTGATTACCCAACTACTGCAACAGCATTGCTCGAAGCAGATGAGCTATCACTCTCTTGACGCAACTTTCCAACTACAACAGCCAGCAGCTCAAATGCACATAGTTGCCCATCCTGAAGTGTCTCCTTACAGCCTCTCTTCTAGAACCAATCTGAAAAAGTGTAAAGTAAAGAACACGGTAAGATCTTTTGCAAAAAAAAAAAGATTAGATATACAAGGAAACTAAATATAAATATAAACCATGAACACATTGATAAGCAAGGTTGATTGTTGTAAAGGTAATGATGATAAAGGAGATAAGCAAGGTTGATTGTTGTAAAGGTAATGATGATAAAGGAGATATCTACCTGGCTACAACAATAAAATACCTGGAGAAGTATGTTCAGGAACATCCAAATAAGAAAGAGACATCAAGACCAATGTAGGCATTCTTAACTGGAAAAAAATTGACAGAAAAGCTGAGTAATTTAGGCATTCTTAACTGGAAAAAAAAAAGATTTTCTCACACGAATATCTCTGCCAAAGATGAAATCACATACAAGAAATAGGGGAATAAGACAAAAAAGACAACATTCACTAATTAATGAATGTTGTCTGAAAACTTCTACTTTACCTGCCAACAAAAACATTTTAATTTCTGAAGCATAGGATAAACCTATGGTTAGATTATGCTTAAGCAATATGGAAAGTTTAATATAAAAGAAACAAACACAAAGAATATAAAGGCAACCAGTCAACCTATCTCACAAAGCAATTTGTGAATGACTAACAGCTATGACAGACAACACACAGAATTTAATCTAACCAATATCAAAACAAGGTTGTTTATTAGTTAATGAAATCACTTCATTTCATAAGTATAAGTGGTATTATCCCATCGTTCAAAAGGCTATCATTCTTCGAGTATCCCACAAATCAGCCAATTTGTGAGGATTCCACAGTTGTATTTAATTCAATTTCATTTTGTCTCAATACTTTCAGCAACTGATACGGGGTTAGCCGTAGGTTGGTCCGATCTTCGACAACAAGCAGGAATAATCAAGAACTTAAAGAACGCAGCAAGAAATAACAAGAAAGATGCAAGATTTATGCAAGACTCAACAAGAAAGCAAAGAAACGCAGCAAGACTCTCAAGAATTGATCAAGATAGGGCAAGATCGACCAAGAAACACCAAGAACAGAGGCTGTCCTCAATGTCGACTCAAAGAAGATGAACAAGACTCGATAAAGACTCGAAATTGCAACAAAGAATGAAAAGACACGACCGATAAGGACTGAGTCGATCTATATAGAACAAGATAAAGACCCCAGGCCTCCTCAGAGGGTAGGAACCAATACCAATGACTATATAACCCGCCTCTACAATCCGACACAATCAAGCGGACAACTTGAAGCACCAGAAGGGGGCTTGTGGATACTAGATTCACCAAGTCTTGCGAAGTTGATGAACGGCAAAGCAAACCAAGCTAGATAGATACCAATCGATGATCAACGAGCACAGCTCTAGTTGGATCAACAAGACACTCCATGTGTTTCACACAATTTGAGAGATCTAAATTCTATTCATAATGTTCTTATTGAATTACAATAGGAGAACTCGGAATATATAGGCCACGCAGGGCTGTTGGGCCGAGTTAGATGATAGAATAAGATAAAACTAACATCTAATGGAAATAATAAAAATAACCTTAAAGTTTCCTAAAATAACTTAAGTAAAACTAATACTAAAAATAGGAAATAAACATAATGTTCGGCCAATTTCGAGGTTGAATCTGGAAAAACCTTAAACAGAAAAGTTGTAGATCTCTTCGTCCTCGTTCCAACAAGGTATGGCACGCCTCAATCCGATCAATATTGAATCCGTACGACCCATTTTACAGAGACGTCGAAAAGCTGTCAAACTTCTGAACGAGAGTCTAAAACGTGATTAATCCAAGCTTGCACCTTTGGAGCATCTCCCATGGTGGAGCCTTCTTCTTCCTCTTGAGAAGGACATCATCCTCATAATCTTGAATCATAGGTGTTTCCGGAGGTGTCTTTGATGATGGCTTGGATGGTCCCGCATCAGCAACCTTCTTTTTAAAATGAAAAGCAAATAGCGTACCTTAATCCTAAGAAAACCCTTAATGAATAAAATTCAGCATCATGGAAAATAGCATGGAGAAAGTGGGAAAATGCGAAAAAGCATATGAAGTGGCAATTTGAAAGTAAAGACCTTAAAGTAGAAATTGCTAGAAAATAAGATACTACGTAATAACTAAACTAATGAAATTAATCATTAAGGTTTGTATCAAACTGATATGAAGTAGATTGATGCAACTATATTAATTAGAGCTTGGTATTCGTAGTTGTATCAATGAAATCGTATAACTCTGACTCAAAAATCAGAGGATTAAATTAAATACTGAGAGCCCGTGCTTGCACGGGTTTTCGTTGATTAAATAAAATTTGATCTCAAATGGTAAAAATAAAATTTCCCATTTCAAATTTCTTACTCTTTTTTCCCTATTGGTAAGTAACACATTAAAATCCCTGCCTTTGTACTAGGATTTGATCAGGTAAACTATTAATTATATCATATAGCTAGCTAATTGAGATATTTTAAAATGCCAACCTTTTATGCAAATACAAGTAAGATTTATATGTGCAACTAAGAACAAAACATACAGCAGCAATAAACGAGCACTACCATAACTAAAAAAAAATAGTTTAATGTACCCGACGAATATGGAAAGGATCACGTGACTCAAAGGCCATGGACTTATTAAGGTTAAAGCACATGTAAGTGGCAGCCTTCACTTGGTTCCTATAACTTTCTCTGCATGTATAATGGCATACTCTAGTGGATTCAATTGCACTTTAGTTTTTTTTTTTTCCATCTATCATCAAAGCTTAAAGCAAGTAGTGATGAGTGCTACAAAGTTCAGATGTTCCAGATCCACCATGGCCAATAAAAGAAATTAATCAAATGATGAGTGATGACTTGTGCAAAAAACATACTTTCCAAGCTTAATAATGGTAGAATGTTGGTGCTATGAACTGAATATTTTGGAGGTAAGAATTTTATTCCCCTAGTTTTGAAGCATTTATATATAGTAAAGCATTCGCTTAGGGGAACTTGATTAATCTGCAGTTTAAGCTAACATAAATGCTCCCAATAAAGTCTCATGGTGGGGTAACAAACTCTTAGACCAATTCATAAATTTAGATCAGCAAAATGCAATTCACAAAGCACTCGACTCAACAGAGGCTGTTAATGAAAGAGTTAGCTTATCTAGCTTCCAGATTCATGAACAAGGGCTTCTCATATTGGGGCAATTAAAGGGGAAAAAAAAGAGGAAGAAGATCAAATGTACCTATCTTATGATCAATTCTCAACCAGATTTGAGAAGCTTAATAAGCTTATTATCCCTTTACAAGGCTGCATAACGAGTTTAGTTCAATAATGAGATAACAGAATCTGATAGGCAAGTACAAGGCACAAACAAAACCAACCTGTGCATCTCAACATATTCTATTTCACCAGAAAAGGAGAAAAATTCCTTAAGTCTTGTTCTATCTTTGCCAGCAGATAAAATTCCTTAAGTTGCTGACAATATAATGAGTGAAGTTATAGATTGGTTTATCTGCTGCCTCTTCTATCTTTGCCAGCAGATAAAATGCTGAAAAAACGATTAGCAAAGCTATGTCAACAGTCAATCAGTGGAAATAATCTAATGGATTGGAAAAGAATTATTTAGTTCTATTCAAGCAACCGACTTGCAGCTCAGAGCCAAAAGGAAGAATGTGTATACATAGGAGGCATCAAATAGCCATTAGTGGATTGGCAATGCATGGGACAAACTGTATCAATGCACAAGGATAATGAAATGGAAAAAAAAAAACACATTCTCATAAGCCATATATATATCAGTCATCGCCATTCATTTTCATTTCAGTTGCTTTATTCAACAACATGGTCCCACTAATAAGAACATGCTCCACTCAAAATATTATGGACTTTAAAAAAAAAACAACCATGGAACTCTAAACAGGTTAAGAATTTTGTTTTTGACTCAAATAGCACCAACTTTCCTTTGAGCAGACTCTAAGATGAATGTGTTGCCTTACTTTCAAACTATCACTAGCACCACAAATACATCAAGGTGAATAAGAAAGAGTAAAATAGACGAGATGGTGAATATAACCTCTTCCCACGGTTGTGGACATGCTGATGCTTCTTCTTCTTCTTCTACTCAATCTCAAAGGTTCCGGTGATGGGGCATCACCTGACCTGTGTCACAGATCAATTTAAAAGATTTTTTTTAGAGAATAAGGATCATATCTCAGTACTGATATCAAGTTTGGACCCAAAATATGCCAGCTAGTTTAAATATAACATGTTCCGGTTGATAAGATGGAATAGCATACAACTTATAACAATCAGCCACCAGATAATATGATCATAAAAGGAAGCTGGCATTATTATGCCAATAAAGACAAAAAGTTCACCAAACTCACAATATCCAAGTAAGATCATCTTGAGATCATCTCAAAATTTCATGTAACATTAATGGTACTTCATTCGGTGTTCTCTAAAACCAACCAAACCAATACTAGGAATCTAGAATACCAATTTACCTATGCAAGTATAAACTCATTAATGAATGGACTATTTTACATGCGGAAACTTCAATATTTAGTAGTTTAAAACATGCTTTGGTGTAACATAAACAAAAATGATGTATTAAGAAGTTTACACAGACTTCCATACTCAATAAAGCTACGGGCCTTGAGGTGGCAACATTATGTTGAGTACCTTTCGCTGCCAAGAATGGATTTTCCATGTGCATGGAATGATGGATCTTTTGGACTGCAATGATGAGTAAACACAAATAGCCAAGAGCTGGAAAATGGTTAGGTTAATGGTCAAAAGTTGAATCTTATAACATGTTTGAACACGCCACATAAAGGGCAAAACCTAAAGAAACTTCCCTCACCTATCCCGTGCAATCGTTGTGAATCCTTGTCAATATTCTTGGGGCAATGAAATTACAAATAAAAAAGCTTTATTCACAACTTAACAAATGAAAAGAAAATCAGACAAGCAGTCCACATGTAAATATAACCAAACAAGCAACAGGTTACAACTGCATCAGATGTAACACTGCAGGTGGTTCTCAATTCGCCATCAATGAGAAGGCACAGAAGAAAAGAACATTATGAAACTGAGCAACAATAAGGCAAGTATATCTCAATAAAAATGTACAAGCATACACACCTAGGGAGATGAATGACTCATATTGAGAAGCAGCTCTTGGGTTTTGGAACTTGTCATTGCTCCAGATCTATAAAGTAGCCAGAGATATTCAACCAAAGTCAACATTTCACCCTGAAGAGTTCAATCAAACATCAAGGTTCAGGAGATAGAATATGAAAGACAAATATCAACAATGGTGATGTTAATTATTTTTTCGGTCAGAAAGGAGAGGCAGAGCTCTAATTAAGGTCATGCTACTTCTAACTGCCAGTCATTCCAGTCTTAAAACCTAATTTTCACAGATTCATGAGTAGATGATATCATTAGTAATTGAGGGATTGTTAATTGCATCAATTTCTTGATCATACCAGTCATTCACTGTCTAGGAAGTAAATGAATAGAACTAATAACACATCCATCAAATAAGCTCACATTTGAGTCATAAAGCAACACCTTGATATAGATCTCGTATTTCCTTGTTTCAGAGAACTGCTACAGCTTGAATCATAAAGTAAAACATTTGAATTATCTTCTAAGGTCAAAATCAAGACCGTTAACATACTCTAATCTTATAGCAGATGAAACATGAGTTCCAATGTTCCGTTGTAGTAATTTGACATAAGGAATATAAGCAATATGTGGAAAAAAAATTGAGAGATCAGTGATTGATCAAGTTGTGAGGCTCCCACTCGGCTAAAAAAGCCTGTAAGCTAATTGTGAAATGACAAAGGTTTATTAGAGGAAGAGCTACTGCTATCATTACATGAGCATCAGCTTATTAAAATATTTCTAAGAATGTTGTAACTTACAAAGCAAAAAGGTGCAATTGTATAATGAAATTTCTGTATATTTTCTAAAATAAACAATTTTTGCCCCCACATCCCCACTCCACCCTACCCCAACACTAAGACAATAAATCAATAACCATTCTGATTTCTAACATTTAAATCCAGCAGCCTTCAGAGTTTGTAGAAATTAAGAAATCAGGAAGAGAGAACCAACCTTCAAAGAGAGAATTCGAACTCAAGCGAAGCAACTGAGCCCTAATCGCCGGATTTAGACCCAGAAAGTGTGCTCTAGATATCCAACCCAGGAAGAGAGAAATTAGGAAGTTGGCTTCAGTTCCTTCCCTCTTAGGGCTCCGAAAGATATAAATCTAACATTATATATACTTAGTAATAGAGATTAAGAAATCAGGAAGAGAGAACGAACCTTCAAAGAGAGAAGTCGAACTCTCTTATCAAAAGAGTCAAGCATTTGGAGCCCTAATCGCCGGATTTTGATGAGGTACGAAAAGCGGAGTCGAGCGCCCTAAGCGACCAAAATCCGGCACTACGTTCCCTAGAAGCAAAATTGGGGAGAACGAGAGTTGTCGCTGCCGCTGCTGCCGACCGGAAGAACACCGTTTGCCGCCGACCGGAAGTGTTGCCGACTGAACTCGATCGACTGGTTAGGGTTTGGAGAGAACACAAAGGGAGAGAGAGTGTCGGACTGGTGGTGTGGTGTGAGACTCTGAGGTTTTGGGCTTAAATTGGACCCAAAAAAAAAATGGGCTTAAAATTCTATTTTTTCCTTTTTAGTGTAGCGACGGCAGATTCACCCCGTTGCTAATGTCCTGATTTCTCTCCGGTTGCAACGCCTGCCGTAGCTACTGCAGTGGCAAAAGGATATCAATTGCCACGGCAAACACCTGCCGAAGCTAGCTGGCGTGGCGAATTCAATTTTTTTTTGTAGTGGGGCCTGATGTTTGTGGAGTCTGCAAAAGAGCTGTGGGACGAGGTGGTTGAAAGGTACAGCCAGAACAATGCACCTCAGATCTTTCAGCTTAAGAAGAAACTAAGCAATGTATCTCAAGGGAGCATGACCTTGGGAGAGGTGTACAATACCTTGAAGAGGTACTGGAATGAGCTACAAGTTCTTGAGAGGCTGCCTGAATGCACATGTGGGGTCATGAAGCAATGTAAGTGTGATCTGGTTAAGAAGTTTAATGATATAGACTCAAAGAACAAGCTGATGCAGTTACTGGCTAGTTTGAATGATAGGTATGAGGCTGCCAAGAATCAGATCCTTGCATAGGATCCTTTGCCTACAGTGGGAAAGGCTTATTACATACTTCAACAGGTTGAGGGAGACACAACTGTTTCAGGATCCACTCAATCTGCTATGTCTGATGCTAATACTTTTGTTGTGAGCAAGAACAGGTCTAGCTACCAGGGGCCTAGTACAGGGAGCAATCCTCCACCCAAGAAAGATTGGAGGGAAATCAAGAGGCTTAAGAGTGAGATGAAATGCACTCACTGTGGTTATAAAGGGCGTGGAGCAGATACTTGCTTCAAACTGCACGGGATTCCAGATTGGTACAAGGAGCTGAGAGATGGCCAGAAAGACAGTACACCTAGCAAGGGATCAGCCAATGCTGCAAGCTCTATGAATGCTGGAATGATGAATACACCTCTTGATAATGAGATAGAGAAGACAGGGATGGAAAGCAAAGTGGATACATCCATGATTAATGCAGTGTATCAGGAAATTATGAAGAAGATGGCACAGAAGAGTAACAGTGAAAGCTCTTATGCCAACTTTGCAGGTAAAGTTTCATCTTCTCTAGATATTTCTAGTCAGCCAGTAAGCAATGGCATTGAGTGGATAATTGACACAGGGGCAACTGATCACATGATGCCCTTTGAATCTTATATTTTGAACAAAATGCAGTTGAATAAGCAAGTTCATATTGGTTTGCCTGATGGGACAGTTAAAACTGTTAATGAAATGGGAGAACTCCAACTTACAGGTCAAATGGCCTTGAAGGATGTCCTCTTAGTACCAGATTTTAAACACTGCCTTTTATCAGTTGGAAAGTTTCTAGATGATAATGAGCTAATAACAGTTTTCACTCGATCATCTTGTTTTATCCAGGACCCTGGAACTAGAAAAGTGTTGCTGGCAGGAAAAAGAAAGCATGGATTATACAAAGTGTGGACCTCTGATCAGACTGGAAGCTGGATTGAGAAGAGAAGAACTGATGAAGTTTTGAAGACATCCTCCATCTTTTGTAATAAAGCTAGTAGCAGTGTAGACTTGAGCCATGCTAGGCTTGGAAATACATCTGTTTCTAAGATGAGACACATGAGTCATGTTAATCAGTTTAATTTTGATCAGTTTCATTGTGAGATATGTGCTTTGTGTAAGCACCACAGACTGCCTTTTGAAAGAAGCACTGCCAGAGCTGCTAAACCTTTTGATCTTATTCACATGGATGTTTGGGGTCCTTACAGTGTGTCTACTTACAATGGCTATCAGTATTTTTTAACCGTGTTAGATGATTGCACCAGGATAACCTGGACTTTTTTGCTTAAGTCTAGATCACAGGTTTTTAAAACCATTTGTGAATTTGTGACCTATGAGCAAACACAATTTGACTGTATGATCAAATGCATCAGGTCAGATAATGGTGGTGAATTCACCTCCAATCAATGCAATGAGTTCCTTGCAACTCATGGGATTTTGCATCAGAAAAGTGTTCCCTACACACCCCAGCAGAATGGGAGAGTAGAGAGGAAGCATAGGCATCTCATTGAGACTGCCAGATCACTGAGAATTCATGCAGGGTTACCTTTAAAATTTTGGGGAGAATGTGTGTTAGCTGCAACACACATCATCAACAAACTGCCAGTTGAAATTTTGGAGTGGAAGACTCCATTTGAAATTGCATGAAAGGGGATAAATTGCATGAAAGGGGAAGAAAGTGTATACTCCTAAGCTATCCTCATGGGCAAAAGGCTTACAAACTTTGGGATTTAGATTCCAAAGTTACATTTCATTGCAGAGATGTCATTTTTCATGAGGATATTTTCCCTTTCAAGGAGAATTCAGATGTCTTAAAACCTGGATCAGTAACACCAGCATGTACTTTGCCTCTTGTCAACACAGCTGTGGATGACTTTACTTCACCTTCTCAGGTGTTTCTTAATCCTCCATCTGATCAAATTCCACAAGAACAGCCATCTCCTTCACTTGATCATGAGTCTCAGGCATCAGCTGGCTCCCCTGAGATATTACCAACTGTTTTTGCTGATTCAGAAAGCTCTAATAGATCAGTTTCTTTGCCTATCATCTCACAGGAGATCTTAAATGATGAAACCGCATTCCCTCCTTTGAGAAGATCCACCAGGCAGATTGTGCAACCAAGGAAGCTCCAGGATTATATTAGCCATCCTCATGGAAGAACTAACTCCTTTTCACAGAGTTTTCTAGCATCTTATTTTGATAATCCAGACTTGATGGACAAACCATTTGTCACATCCTTTGTCAACATGGTGATGATCCAAGAGCCATCTTATTTCAAGCAAGCTGTTAAAGATAACCACTGGATAGATGCTATGAGTCATGAACTGGAGGCTCTAGATAAGAACCAGACTTGGGATCTCATAGAGTTGCCTCCTGGCAAGAGGGCAATAGGCAGTAAATGGGTTTATAAAATCAAGTACAAACCTGATGGATCAGTAGAAAGATACAAGGCAAGGTTGGTTGCCAAGGGATATAATCAGATCAAAGGGAAAGATTACAAGCACACTTTCTCTCCAGTTGCTAAATTCAGTACAGTGAGATTTCTGCTAGCAGTTGCAACAGCAAAAAGCTGGCCATTGTATCAACTGGATGTGAACAATACTTTTTTGCATGGTTCACTAGATGAAGAAGTCTACATGAAGCCTTCTGAAGGACTTTAGTTGAGAACCCCTAATCTGGTGTGCAGGTTAAAAAAATCCACAATGGAATGTTGAATTATGTAAATTTCTTGTAAGTCTTGGTTACACTCAAAGTCTTGATGATTATAGTTTATTTGTAAGAGTCACAGCTGCAGGGATTGCAGTGGCTCTTGTATATGTTGATGATGTCTTGCTCATTGGTGATGATGCTCCTGCTATTGCCTTAACAAAGAAAGCTTTAGATACCAAGTTTACCATCAAGGATCTTGGCATGGCCAGATATTTCTTAGGGCTTGAAATCTTCAGGGATGCCACAGGAACTCATCTCCACCAGAGAAAGTATGTCTTGGACATACTAGAAGATTGTAATATGATGGGATGCTCACCTGCCTCCTTCCCTCTCCCAAGAGGACTTAAGCTCTCTACAGATACAGGAGCACTTGTAGCAGATCCTGAAGTCTATAGAAGATTGATTGGAAGGCTACTATTCTTGAACCTCACAAGGACAAACATCACATATGTTGTACAGCATTTAAGTCAGTTTATGATAGAGCCTAGACAGCCTCATCTAGATGCAGCTATGCATGTGGTGAGGTACCTGAAAGGATCAGTGGGAGTAGGATTATTCTATCCTAAACTTTGTAACTTATCTGTCTCAGCCTACTCAAATGCAGATTGGGGAGCATGCCAGTTTAGTGCTAAATCTCTTACAGGTTATGCTGTGTTCATTGGAACATCTCTTATTTCATGGAAAACCAAGAAACAGACCACTGTTTCTAAATCATCTGCTGAGGCTGAATATAGAAGTATGTCATCCACTACTAGTGAGCTGATTTGGGATGATGGCATTTTGCAAGCCTTGAGAATCCAGTCCTTCTTACCCATTCCTTTGTTTTGTGATAACAAAGCTGCCATTCAAATTGCTGAGAATCCAGTCTTTCATGAAAGGACTAAGCATTTGAAGATTAATTGTCACTTTATCAGGCAACATCTCATTGAAGGATTTGTGTTGCCTCAACATGTGAGAACAGGGGTTCAACTTGCTGATATATTGACTAAGCCAATGGGTGCACAACAGCACCACTTTTTATCTCTCAAGTTAAGCCTTGTTGGTTTCCAACATAGTCCAACTTGAGGGGGGGATGTGAAGATTATGATCTTGCTCAAGTTCATAATACAAAACCATAATCCAAGATTTATGTCACTGGTTTCCCTTAGCCTTTATTGCATTTCATTTTGCTTAAATTTCAGCTGCATTTCCAGTGAATGTAATAAGACAGCTAGCCCTTTTTTGTTTGTTTTTGATCCACCAATCCTGTGTGAGGGATTGTTGATACGGGAGGAAATCGAGTATGCAAATAAAATATAAAGTCAAGTATAGCAAACCAGATTCCGTCCCTTGCAAATAATTACAAGACCTCCTCCTGATGCAGCAGCGGGAAGTCAGGATCGGTCCACGAGGAAGCGTGTCAGCGGATCCTAGGTAGCGGTCGAATCTCACGGAAGTCGACTACAGATGTCCTCGATCTCGAGTACAGCAACTCGACAGAAGATCGGACCAGTCGAGCAGAGTAGCAGACACAGGCACCGGGGCTCGTCGATCTCGACTAGAGGGTACTCAATATCGAGTTGGGCCCTTGTCGACTTCGGCTTGGCTTGTCGAGTACCTGCACACAGAAGCTACAGCGATGCTAGATCGAATATCAGTAACTCGAGGTCGACCAGACTTGGTCGAGATCGAGTAAGGGCAGAAAAACGAAACAAAGAAATAAAGTAAAGGCAAAGGCTTTGGGACTTCGAACTAAACATAATGTAAAAGGGCTTCCAAGATTGGGGTTTGCAACAACGATAACCAAGCATGCATAAGGCAGAGATAAACAGATAATCATGTGAATTGCGTCAAAGGACAAGCTTTCGCCTTTTCTAACAATTAGACAACTCTTTCAAGAAACCCTAATTGTCTCTACCAATTTTATGTTTACAATCCAAGTTGTTAGCATGGATCTCCATTAGATGGATAATAAACACATAAACAAGTAGTAGATGCTCAAAACATGATCAAATTCGGATCTTTACCTCAAACACGCATGGCTATCGTCGGGCTCGCCCCAACCCTATAAGTGGGTGGACTACTCGCGCTTCATCGCAACCTCAGACATCATTGATTGAAAGAAAACTAATTGCATTAAAATAAACCAAAGTTTACAACCGCTTGAAGCCAATTCCGCTCTCGCTTCACAACTACAATCGGTCGCTCACTCTCTCTCTCTGCTTCTCCTACTTACTTCTCTCTGAATTTTTTTTTTTATAGAAATCAGCCCCACGGGCTTTATTTATAGGCTTCTAAACCTTGCTACTCAATGATGGAAATATTTATCTATATCTAAAATTATATCTAAAAAGCTTAATGATAAATAAAAGCTATAATGAAATTAAATCTAAAATAGAAATAATATCTAAAGTGTCTCAAGTGGATAGATCTCTCTTCATCATGATAGAATTTGATAGATCGGATAGAATTTGGCAAACTTCGAGCCCAAGGAATCCCAATCCGAGTAGAATTGCGTCGACGCGTCACGCGGCTTCTGGAATCGTCGTTGATCTCGACAAGGATCTTGTCGATCTCGAGTAGGATTGTTGTCGACTGGGCTTGGCTCGTCATCTCGGCTAGCTGGTCCTCGATAGGCTCGGACATGACTCCTGGCGTTAGTCGATCTCGAGGACCCCTTGTCGATATCGAGTAGAGAGGTTCGTCGACTAGGTCTGGCTTGGCTAGTCGGGCAAGTCTTCTCGATGTGCTCGGTTCTGGCTCCACGTCTTTATCGATCTCGAGGACCCGTACTCGATATCGAGTTGGGTGTGGAGTCGGTTTCTTCGTTTTCAGCTTCTCGACATAGGCTCCTCGATCCTGGGTGTGTCTAGGCATGATTCGTCGAGATCGACTAAGGCTAGTCAATGTCGAGTAGCTTTGTGCTCCGATTCTTGCTTCTTGGTTTTTTCCCGAAATGTTTCCATATTCTGCAATATTAAACAGAAAGTTATGTAGATCTCCATTTCTGACAAATAAGCATATACTACATAAATCCGACATATTCCCAACCCGAAATATGCAAAATGTAAAGAATATGGAACTGAAATATGCATTAAGACATGGCTACTTAGGAGACATCAAATCACCTCATACTTAGACTTGCTTGACCTTAAGCAATAACCAAACAATAACCAAGACCCACAACACATCCTTCAAGTCTTCGCCTTTGTCAAAAGAAACATCTCAATTAGTAGCAATGTAAGACAAGTGAATTTAATGTCATCACACATATATGAGCGATCCATAGGGATAGGCAATATAAATCCAACCTCACAGGGATAATGTGTTTACACTCAACTCTCAATGTGTTTAGGCTATGTAGATCAACTCTCAACTCAATTCCATACACTATCTCATAAACTTTGCAATTTAAATATGTATCCACTTCGCAACCAATTATGAAAATGCAACAAGAAATATCAGGAGGACTTCGCTCAATAGAAGTCTTCAAAGAAGATTCTATTCGGCGGGGTTGTAATGGGGCTTTGTAAGAAATAATAAGGAATGGAATTATTTGGCCATGTGGTGCTTAATAAAATTCGGGAATCAAGCCTCCTAAATCTCCAACACAACCAAACCATAACTTCTCAATCATATGCATCAATCAAACTCTCCAATTTATCTCAATAAAGTATGTAACCTTTCAAACTTTCTCAAAATCTCCAAAGTGTGTATCTTGCAAATAATGAAAGAAATAAGGTAAATTTGGCTCATGCACTTTATTCACAAATATATATACTTTTTCTTTACTTATTTCGGATTTTTTTTTCCGAAAATAAAAACCAAATAACACTAATAGTGCATTTATAATGTGAGCCAAAAATCCTTTTACATCATATGTATGGCAAGATAAAAATGTAGAACCAACCCATATCTCAATAATTTCAACAATCCTTCTTACTTGAAATGCAACATAAGCTCATTCTTTCCACAAATCATCATTCCAACCAACTCTAAGTCTTAATTCCCAAATGGGGGTCAGGCTCAATTTGGCTAAGGATATTTTTGTGGAGTTTACAATAAAAGTCTCAGGCTAATGTTCTGGCTTCAAGCAGGGATATTGCAGGGTAGGTAAAGAGAGGATAAAATTGGCTTAAAAGGTGCCTCCATCATTTAATTTCTCATCAACATCAACATATAAATGCATTGGCTTTGAATAACTATCACAACATTTAGAGATGCACAGGAAGAGTAAATCCACTCAAGAAAGCGGAGGGATTTTTAATGTTCTCCCTATAAGGCCAAAATTCTCACTAGGACAAGTTTTGTTGGATTTTAACCTTTAGATTAGGATCATATAAAAACCATTTCGAGGACTTAGGCTAAACCTTCCAAACATGCCATAGGATTTATATGATCAAGTCAGTCATTATTAATCATCATAGGACATCTAAGTTAGGGTATAAAACTAAAATAATGCAAAAATTTAAACATGCATATTTTTTTCATTTTTCGACATTTTATATTTTTTTTCTTATGCAAAAATCAAAACTAAAGCATGAAAAAAACTTAAATGCATAAAATTTAAACATAAATGCATAACATAAAAATTAAAATTTCACCATGTAAAACCAAAAAGCAAGACTAACACCTATGATAATGATAATGAGCCCTTCCCCCACCCCATACTTAAAATTTACAATGTCCCCACTGTATAAAATCAAATAAAAACAAGAGTAAAGGAAGGAACTTATAGGATAACACATCGAGGAGGGCGAATCAGTGCAGGTCGAGTAACTGGCTGGTCGATCTCGAGTACATGTTACTCGATCTCGAGGAGCTTTTCTGCGTCCAGTGGTTTTCTGAAGTCGAGAAGCTTCTGGTCGATTGTCGATATCGAGTAGTGTCTGGACTGTTCCTCCCTTGTCGTCGTCGACTTGGCCTTCGTCGATTCTGACTGTTTTCAAGGACTTCTTTATTCCACTTTTCGCGATCCTTATATGCTTGCCGACCTAAAAGTGTTAGATTGCACAAGAAACAAGACTATCCACATGAAATATTCTAAAAGACATAAAACCAAAACCAAAATTGAATTGATTCTGATTGTTTTATGTAGGGTTTTGGGATCATAAAACTTTGCTCTCTTTGTGCCGTCAGGCAACTTCCTCTCCTGGAGTATTTTCAATGAAACAGTGAATTCACAGTCACTGAAGTTTAGCCTATTTTGGCCTTGATCTTTTGCTTACAGCAGCAACATTGAATTGATTCTGTTCGCTTCACATATTGATACTTTATATGTTCTTACCTTGTATCATATGATGCGATGAGCAGGGAAAGAAGCAGAAGAGGCTCTTTTGGGTGGCTGACATCGCCCCTCTCAACCATACCCTGCAATCATTATGCAAATTGTCAACACATATACATAAACTGGCACCAAATCTTTATTCATAGCCCATTCTTATGGTGACAAAAGTTTCAGTTTTGTCACCAAAAGCCATGGCAACAAATATATTTGTTGTCACAAAAATAGTAGTGGGATTGGGTGGGGAAAAATGTTTTTGGTCACAATTCATTGGGTAATTAATGAAGTTTTAGCCTTTAGGTGACAAACTCGTGATGAATTTTATTTACACATAACTTTGGGCGACGAAAAACGAATTTATGTGACGAAATAGTTTGCAATATATGAATATAAACGTACCTCAGAAACCATTTCAGCGATAGCTCTAAAAATGAAAACCCAAGTGGAGGCAAAGGAGCACTCATTGTTAGGAGGCAAATCGTCCCTTTGACAGTGGAGCGTGAAGACGACGCGCAGCCTCCGGACACCAGCTCCTCCCCGCGACACTTGAGAAATGTCGAGAAGTCACTTTCGAACTGCTCTGCATACGCCTTCCCCACGCTTTCCGCGCTCTTCCCTTTGTTCCTCTCTATTCCCTTGGGCACCTGTTTCGCCATCCAAAACGCACCGCTAAAATTACTCTAGTTTTTTTTTTCCAAACTTCCCCATTTTCATATATTAAGTGTGCGTTTGTCTATTTGTATATTTTTTACCCTTTATGTTAATGTTAATATCAATTGGAATATATATCATATATTTATGTACTGTGTATATTAGCTTGTATTAATTTTTTTTTTTATTAGGTAAGAATTCGGATTCGCCGAGGCGCTATCCGATAGCATCCTATCGGATAAGGTCAAGAAGACCTAGATCAGTGAGCGTTTCTGGGTTTCTGGTAGAACGGGCCATTTTAGTAATGAAATCGGCCACCTGATTACCTTTGCGAAGTATGTGAAAAAATCTCACTTCGCGAAACCCACGGAGTAGGCAAGATATTTCTGACATTATCATTTCAATTTCCCACGGGCATTTCGTCCCATGTTTAAGATAATTAATAATTATTAGGGAATCTTCTTCAATTATGAGTCTATCGGTGTGCAATTCAATTGCCTTTTTTATACCTAAATATAATGACCGAGCCTCCGAGGATAGGGCCGACTCTTTTCCAATCGTCTCCCCCCCAACTGCAATTGGTTCCCCTTCCCAATTTCGGGTGATGAAACCAGCTGAGTTGTTGCCTAAGTTTGGCGCCGAGCCATCAAAGTTTAGTTTCAGAAAGTCCTGTGGGGGTTTTTTCCACTTTTGATTTGTCCTATTTCGTTTTGTGTTTTTTATTCGTAATTCCTTATCATATCTTTTGTACTTTCCTTCTGCATGCTCACTTGTGGCCCTAAGCCAGTTGGTCATATGCGTTTTGACAGTTTGGTTATAGTTCTCAATTGATGGTTGTTTCTGTTGTCTAAAAACCAGTTGGTTCCTCGTGAGCCAGGCCACCCACCAACTAAAAGCCATTTCTTGTTTCTGTTTTTCATTCAAATGTTCAGCTATTATATTCATAATAGGTTTAATCCTTCTTGATGTATGCATTGCATCTGTTACTAACCTATGGATGTTTTTGTCAATCTTCCTAAAAAATGTACTGTATTTACATTCCAAGAAGATATGGGTTGCGTCTTCTTCATGGTGGTTGCATATTGGACAATAAGCCGCAGTTGGTAGTCCTTTTTGCGCGACTTTCCATAAGAAATTCTTTACTTTCGGGGCAACGTCAATCTTCCAAATCCAATTACTGTCATCCATTACCAATTCAGTGTTGTTTGTAACTAGTTTATATGCACTGGAAGTCGAGAACCGTCATTTCTTGTCCGCCCACCAATATAGCCGGTCCTCCAGAGGCACAGATGGTACATGAATATGTGTTATTTGCTCCACCACGCTACTCGGGAGGACATTTCCTAGCTTTTGGATGTTCCAGTTCCCATTACTCATATATTTATCCACCGTCTCATTTATGTCTATAATATTTGGTTGGGTACAATATTGTAAGAGTGGCTGAAGATTATTCCACCTGTCTCGCCAGAACTTTATGGTCTTGTTGTTACCTATTGTCCACATTAATCCTAACTTAAAAGTTGGAATTAATTTTCGCAACTGAGACCATTGCCATGAGGCGGAGCCTTTTCCCTCATAATTTAGGATGTGTTCTGTTTTCAAATATTTGTGTTGAATGATTCTGACCCAAATGTTGCCAGGTTCCGCCATAATTTTCCACAATAGCTTTAACTGTAATGCCTCATTCATGTCATGAGTTTTCCGGATGCCCATTCCTCCCGCCGCTTTTGGTCTACATACTCTGTCCCAACCAATAAGCGGTTTGTGTAGTCTATCTTTGTTCGAGAAAAAAGACCTATTGATTTGGTCTAATTGTTTATGTATTTGTGGTGGTAACAAAAAGCTTTGCATAGCATAGAGTGGTTTGGATGAAAGATTTGTATTAATAAGTGTTGCTCTTCCTTGCTGCGACAGAGAATTAGCTCGCCATTTTGAGAGCTGATTTGAGGTATTGGTTATTATTTCTTCAAATGTTGTTTTGTTTACCCTACCGTTAACAATCGGACATCCAAGGTACTTATCCAGTTTTATCTGTTTGGAAATGCCTAGGCACCCTTCCAAATCAGGTATCCGTGATCTCAGAATGCCGCTGGTGACTTGGAAAGCCGATTTATGATAGTTGATTTTCTGGCCAAAGATTTGACAGTACTCATCGATAATCCTTTTGACATGTGCGCATGTTGCTAGATTTCCTTTTCAAAAGATAATTATGTCATCAGCAAATGCCAAAAAGGGAATTCTCGGACAGTTTCTACCAAAGGAAAACCCAACAGCATTGGTCGGCTGACTTGCCTCAAAGGCTAATTTTCTAGCCAAGACTTCTGCCCCCAGCAGAAATAGGAACAGCGACAAGGGATCACCTTGACATAGCCCACGAGGCGGAGTAAAGACTTCTGTCGGACCATTGTTTACCAGAACCGAGAATGAGACCGTAGTTACACACTCCATTATTAATTCTATAAATTTCTTGTGAAATCCATATTGCTTAAGGACTTGCTCAGTGAAATTCCAGTCTACTCTATCGTAGGCTTTTCCATGTCTAACTTTATTGCCAACCATCCATCCACGCCCTTCCTATTTTTGAAAGAATGAAAAATTTCATGTGCAATTAGCACATTGTCTTGAATATCTCTATCAGACACAAACGCGCCTTGAAGAGGGTGAATTAACTTGCCCATTACTTTTTTTAGTCTGTTAGTAAGTAATTTTGAAATTATCTTGTAGATTGTAGTGCATAGACTAATGAGTCTGTAGTCCGTTGTTTTAAGTGGATTGTCACATTTTGGCAGTAATGAGATAAAAGTATGGTTAATTTGTCTCAAAACTTTTCCGGTATGAAAAAATGCTTTAACGGCCTGTGTAATGTCCGAACCGACGATTTTCCAGTATCGTAAAACTCTGATGTTATGCCGTCAGGCCCTAGTGATTTTTTGTAGCCTATATTGAAGACTGCATCCTTAATCTCACCATTTGTAGGCGGTGAGATGAGTAACCAGTTATCCTCATCAGTCACTAACCTTGGAAGCATTTGGATGTAAGATGTCATGATAATTAAATTTATTGATTCTTTTGTGAAACGTTTTGCAAAATCCTTTTTAATTTCTCCCCTTACACTCTCCTCCCCTACAATAACGGTTCCTCCAGAAGAAGCAATACTTCCGATATATTTTCTATTTCGTCTTCCCGATGCCACTATATGGAAATAAGCTGTATTCGTATCTGATAGTCTGAGATGTTTAGATTTTGCTCGTTGACTCCAATACTCCTTCTGGAACATTAACAGTTTCTCTTTCTTTTGAATTAAATTATTTTCCTTGGTTACAGTATCCTTGTTCTTTTAGCTATTTATATATGCTTGGATCCTAATCAAATCTTGTTCTACTTCCGCTAGTTGACGAAAAATATTCCCAAATGTGTTCTTGTTCCACTCTTTTGCCTTCTTTTTAAGAATTTTAGTTTTATGCATTATTCTAAACATATTCGACCCAACACATTTTACTCTCCAAGATTGTTTCACTATGTTCTTGAAATCTGGTCTATGAAACCATATGTTCTCCATCTTGAATGGTGGGGGTTTAAATACGTCCTTCGACACTAGTTGAACAAAAATTGGACAGTGGTCCGACGTCGAGAATGCACCATTTAGTGTACTTATATTAGGAAATACGTCTAGAAATTGTTGATGAACTAATACTCTGTCTAGTTTTTCTAGAATATTGTCTTCTCCGTATTGTTTCTTTCTCCATGTAAACTTATTTCCTGACCACGGAATCTCAATTAGAGAGCATGAATTTTTAAATTGGTTTAGTCTATTAAACCTTGCAAGAGAAGGCACCCCTCCACCTTCATTTTCACAACTCTGACTGATTTCATTAAGATCACCAATTACTAGGCATGGGAGTCTTTCGTTTGTGATGTGTTCAGTTAGTGTTTCCCAAAAAACATTTAGGGAATGATCAGGGGCATATGGATTTTCACCAGTAAGTCTTTCGTTTGTTAGGCATGGGAGTCTTTCGTTTGTTACTGAGAAAATCATTCCTTTGAAATTGCAATCATGATTCACATATTCCATCCCAATAATCAGGGGCATATGGATTTTCACTGTAATTTGTTCATTTAGGGAATGATTCTCATTCCATAAAACTCCTAGGCCTCCAGAGCGCCCAACCCCAGGGGACCAAACTGCCTTAGTGAAGCCACTGTTTCTCCATACTGATTCTTCTGGAACGGTTTCAGACTTAGTTTCAGCAATGATTAGGAGGTTTAGGTGGTTGTTTATTTTCATGGCATTTACATTGGTCCAAAACGTTCTCTTTCCTACACCACGTACATTCCAGAAACAGACTTTCATTATTCACCTTTTCGTTCTGTATGGAGGCTATAGTATCCAAGCCCATACAGAGAGAATTTTTTCTTTGGTATGTTTATGTCAATTGGCCTTGGGAGAGAAATGGTGCCAGTATCTTCTTTCTTGCACAAATATGGGATTCAAGAGCATACTTAGTAACTTAATTCTATTACGTGGCCCCTTAGTTGCATTTTGAATCTTCTTGGCCCTTGAGCGAGTGACAGGGCCATCAAATGGAACCTTCATGTTGTCCTCAATGTCACCAGGAGTCATCGATAATTGAATGGCATCATTCTCCTCCACTTGACTTCGATTTGTCCTCAAATCGTCGTCAGAGTCATCGTCAGGCACGAACAAGGATAGATCGGCGACGTTGAATGTAGAATGGACGCTGTACTTATCGGCAGGGAGATCCAGCTTGTAGGCATTAGGACCCATCTTCTGAACCACTTTGAATGGTCCATCTCCCCTAGGGTCTAGCTTAGATTTCCGTTGTTGCGGAAACCTTTCCTTCCTGAGATGCAGCCAGACCAGATCACCAACGTTGAACTGCACATCCTTGCGATGCTTGTCCTTCGCGGCCTTGTATTGCGCAATCTTCCTCTCCAGCTGCGCCTTGGTACAGTCATGCAAGCTTTTGATGAAGTCCACTTGCTTAGCTGCATCCACGCTCTCCTTGTCCTTATATGAAGTCCCCTTGCTTAAATAATATGAATGTGTAATAATCGACAAAAGCAATCACAAGGGCAATCAAGTGCACACACTCCGTCAACTATTATCTGACGGTTGCAACACGATTCAGAGAAAGAGGGGTGTGACCAAGGCTCCAGTGTCGGCACATCACAAAATCACACAAGTAGGGTTCTTTTGTAATGCTTTAAACCGTTTAGATCATCTAACATGTAGCAAGCAAAGAACTCAGAGTTACTAACTCAATGATATAATGAAAGAATGCTCTATATAATATATATATATATATATATATATATATATATATATATATATATATATATATATATATTTATTTTTTATTTTTTTTTTGAATTCGGCTTTTTCTGTTTTTTTTTTTATATATATGGGACAAGTTGCTGTAAATTGGAGTAGCAACCGAAAATAAAGAGCAAAAAATAAAAATAAAAGCTACGATGATCTAAAAGTAAGCAAAAATAAAGAAAATAGGGAAAATTGGCTAGAAACTGGAAAAAGTAGGGTTCTTTAGTGGTGCAAGTTTATATAATGCTTTAATCCAAGAATCACAGTCATAGGCATGATATGTAGCAACTAGGAATAAAAGATCACAACTTGCAATCAAGAACTCAATATCTTCCAAATTATAGATCCAACAAAGAATAACAAAAATAAAGTGCCAATTTTTATGGGTGAATAATAAAGATTCAATTTTTATGCAGCGGCTATGGTGAAAAATAAGGCACGAAAAAGAAATCACTCAAATAGAAATCAAGAGAGTAAAGAACTTGCATTAACCTGAAATCCGATACCACTTGATACGTTTGGGATACCCGATCCTTCGCCTGTGGGCTCAAGATCAAGAACCACGCCGTATATTTGCTACGATCTTGCCATGCTCTTTGGATATCTCCTGATTTGGAACAATTCAAACAAGTGATTAAAATTCTGATTTAGCGACAGAATTAAACTTCGGGAAATTCAGCAACTTTGAATCAAGTAATAGCGACAGAAGAAGAGAGAAGCGAAGGCAGGGGCTGCGCGGATCTCAGGAGCGCGGGGCTTGGCACACAGGCGTCGGCCTCAGGGTGTGCGAGTGTCTGGATGCACGCGGGAGAGTTCGCTGGAAGCGAGGATGTTGGCGAGCGCGCGGGTGAGCGCCTGGGAGCACGCGGACGAAGCGGCCTGGGCACTGCGAGAGCGAGGGCGATGACGCGGGAGCAGGTGCCGCGCTCGCTGGGAGCGAAGCTGGCCGCGGACGTCGCCAAGGGTTTGCGTTCTCCTTCTTGCGACAGGATCTGTTCTTGATGGGTTGTGTTTGGCTTAGGGTTTTTCGATGGAACCAATGGTGTGGGTGTGTTTGATGATTGCCGAAAATAATAATAACATAGAACACAATAGCTTTGGGATTGATAATCGAAGAACCCTAGATCCGTTAAGGGTTTCTTCAATTCTAATTCAATCTGATTAATTCAAAGTGCGGAACATGAATTTATAGTAAAACTATGATCTATCTAACCAATCCTTCCTTGCAAAGGAAAGGGGTTTGGATAGATTAATTCTATCTAATGATAAGTGAAATAACTTTAAGATAAATAAAACCTAAGAAGATAGATATTTAATAACTTGGTGGGAAAGTAATATATCTAGAAGAGATATAATTAATTTCCACCTTATTTATCTAATTGCATAAAAATAACAATTTAATTAACTAACTAATGTAACTCGGCCCAACACCCTAGTGTACTCGACATGGGCCTTTAGTCGACATCCTCTTGGCCCACTCGGTGTGTGATGGTGTCGAGTGGTCCATGATAGTGCCGAGTTTGGTGGAGTCAAGGAGGGTGCTGACGAGTCTTCATGAGCTCCGTGTGTGGACGTAAGCTCACTTCCGGTGCTGATGGAGTCACCTTGAGCCAAGTGATCCAGGGTGGCCCGAACCCTTGCTCTAACGTTCCATGGTGACGGACAAGAAATGCCTTAGTTGCATTTTGAATCTTCTTGGCCCTTGAGCGAGTGACAGGGCCATCAAATGGAACCTTCATGTTGTCCTCAATGTCACCAGGAGTCATCGATAATTGAATGGCATCAACCACCGCTCATCACCCCGCTATCCACCTCCCATCACCCCGTCAAGCAGCCTCCCGTCACCTATGTGCGGCGCCCGAAGCAGGGCATGCGGCGCCCGCCGCATGTACAAATGCTACGCCCGTAGCCTTACACCCTTCCCTGGCGGCGCCCACCGCAAGTCAAGCGGCGCCCGCCGCAAGTCATGCTGCGCCGGCCGCATGTACAAATGCTGCGCCCGCGGCATTACACCCCTCCCTGGCGGCGGCCGCCGCAACCCTCGCCGCCTTTGATCCGCCTGCCGCCTCTTCCCCTTGCTTAGCCCCTCTTGCTCCCGTCCTTCCCGACTCCCATTCACCCTCCGCCCCCACCCAAACCTCCCTCTCCCCCGTTCCCACCTCCCATAAAACAGCCCTCCTCGACCCGAATTGGCAGGCGGCTATGCTCGACGAATACAGGGCCCTTACGAAGAATGGTACTTGGGTTCTTGTTCCTCGCCCTCCGGAGGCGAACATCATTCGATGTATGTGGCTTTTTCGTCACAAGTTTCGCTCTGAGGGGACGTTGGAGCGCTACAAGGCCCGTCTTGTGGTGAACGGTAGATCTCAGCAGGCCGGTATTGATTGTGATGAGACCTTCAGCCCTGTGGTCAAGCCTGCCACTATTCGAGTGGTCCTGAGTCTGGCTTTGTCGCGCAACTGGGCCATCCATCAGTTAGATGTCAAGAACGCCTTTCTGCATGGTCATCTGAACGAGACAGTTTATATGTTTCAGCCGCCGGGGTTTACTGATGCTGAGCGTCCAAAGCATGTCTGTCTCCTCAAGCGCTCTCTATATGGTCTGAAACAGGCTCCACGGGCGTGGTTCCAGCGTTTTGCCTCTCATCTGCTCCGTTTGGGTTTCACTGGCAGCCGTTCGGATACGTCTCTGTTTATCTATCGCAGAGGCTCAGACTTGGCATTCCTGCTACTTTATGTCGACGACATCATTCTCACCGCCTCTTCTGATGCTCTCCGGACATCGATAATCTCGCAGTTGAGTGCGGAATTCGTCATGTCTGATCTGGGTCAGTTGTCTAACTTCTTGGGAGTTGCTGTTCAGGGGCATGCATCTGGTCTGTTTCTCTCACAAAGTAAGTATGTTGCAGAGATTGTTTCTCGGGCTAAGATGGTCAACAGTAATCCCGTCGCAACCCCAGTCGATACATCCAACAAGCTCAGTGCTCATTCTAGTCCTTTGGTTGACAATCCCACACTGTACAGGAGCCTCGCCGGTGCTCTTTAGTATCTCACTTTCACCAGGCCTGATATCAGTTACGCCGTTCAGCAGATCTGCTTGTTCATGCATGCCCCTAGGGAACCTCTCTTTCAGGCTTTGAAGCGGATCATTCGGTACATCAGCGGCACCCTCGAGCTCGGCACCACCATCACTCCTTCCTCTAAGCTTGATCTTGTGGCTTACACTGATGCGGATTGGGGTGGTTGTCCAGACACACGTCGCTCCACGTCTGGTTACTGTGTCTTCCTCAATGACACTCTTGTATCTTGGTCAGCCAAGCGTCAGTCCGTTGTGTCTCGCTCCAGCGCTGAAGCCGAATACAGGGGTGTTGCCAACGTTGTCTCTGAGTGCTCTTGGCTCCGCAATCTCCTGCTTGAGCTACGATGCCCCTTGCAGAAGGCCACTCTAGTCTACACTGACAACGTCTCCGCCGTCTACCTGGCTAGCAACCCAGTCCAGCATCAACGCACGAAGCACATTGAGCTTGATCTCCACTTCGTCAGGGACAAGGTTGCCATTGGACATGTCCGCGTTCTACATGTCCCGTCCTCTTATCAGTACGCTGATATATTCACCAAGGGTTTACCTAGACAGTTGTTCATTGATTTTCGTTCCAGTCTCACTGTACGGACCCCTCCCGTTTCGACTGCGGGGGTTTGATAGATTACATAGGTCTTAATATTGTATAGTGGGCTAAAACCCCATTAAGGCTCAATACCTTTGTAACATATATATATGTTATATCAATGAATGGAAACCCTCAAGGAGGACTTTACATCAATTCTACAATTCTACAGCCCGAAAGACGGCGATGTATAGCCTGTTCACGGCCGAATCCCTCGATGGCTTCGCCATGTCGATCAACTTCCTCTGTCACAAATAAAAAATTAAAAATAGTTAACAAACAAATTAAAGAGATATAATTCGACATAAATCGATCAAAGAAATGAAATTGGCTGGGGAAGCTGATTAATTAAGATGCCTGGATGACAGAATTTTCGGCGTAGCTGGTTTCTCCATCGCCGCCATTCATGTGAATGACTTCCACCAATGCCATATAGAGAGATTTGAAGAAGAAAGGAGAAAGAAATGTAACAATTTATATATATGATATATGATGATGGAGGTTGATGGAAGAGATCGAGGAACGATACAGAGAGGGGAGTGATCTCATTCATAATTAATTGATCGATATATATTACATCCGGTGGGTCTGCAAATGTGGTACCAAATCTTATCTTCATAAACAAGTAGTACAGTACTCGTATTTTTCAATTTTAATTTACACCTTGCGATCCCAGTACGTTGTTGCGAAAATAATTAACACGCCTTTTTACGATTGGCTTGGCCGGGAAAGTTGAATTGGGTGTGCGTTTTGATTCATGTTATGTTATGCTAAATTGTACTGTATTGTATTTGATATTGGGGATATTTTCAATGCTGCTAATGACCGTATAGGTTTACGGTGGCCTTAATCCGATTTTTCTCAGATCCATTGTATATATATGTGATGGATGCGTTGACCGTATAGAATCCCACCGCATGTATATGCGGTGGGCTCGGTAGAACGAGGTCCGTTATGCCAGAAAACCACCACATGAGTATCCGGTGGGATCCACCGCATGGGTAAGTCATTAAGGTTGTGCGAAATTATCCAACCCACCGTATATTCATGCAATGGGTATTTTAAATTTCAAAAACACCCACTGTATATGTATACGGTGGGTTTTGGACCGTTATAGCGACAGTTCAAATCCACCGTATACATATGCGGTGGGTTCTGGGGTCCATAAATAGGCGTGCGGGCCCCATTTCCCGCACGCTTTTCAACTCTTCTCCTATTCCAATTCTATCCCCCGCCTTTCGATCTTATTTTCCGTCGTTACTCTCCCCCCTCTTCCAATTCCACTTAGTTCGAACCTCCTCACAAATTTTCCCTTGGGTGTTCCTCTTTCCCCTTGTCTTTGCGAGTGTATTTTGTTACAGATGTGAATAAGACCAAAGTGTCCCACATCGGAAAGTTGAACATATCAAGTCCTAGTATATGAGTCGGTTGGCTACTCCTTCTATTGCCAATTGGTTTTAGAATGGAACCTCACTCAGCTTGTGTGCTAGGCTAATAGCGCATGTGCGCCCGTGCACACCACCCCCCAGTCATCGGTCCAAGTCAGACTTTGATATTTTTTTCTATTACCACTGTATACCGGAGATATGGTGAGAGATAGTGGTCGTGAGGGAGATGAGGCTGGTGGTGCCGGTCGTGGTCATTTACAGGTAAAAAGTAAAATATATATATATATATATATATATATATATATATATATATATATATATATATATATATATATATATATATATATATATATTAAATTCCAATCAAATTATTTGTAATCGGAATGAGAAAGCGTTAATGTATTATTGTTATATGTATTGTAGTCGGTTCCGGCTATTCAGAGACATAGTAGTGGTCGTATGGCGACACTTGGAAGGAGGAGGTCATTTGACTCGCCACAACCACAGGTATGTTGAAATCTCTTAAATAGAGTTTTCTGTTTTTTAGTAAACGTCAGTATTAGGATGACATCAGTAATTAGTTGTGGCTAAATCGTTCAGAATTTGAGAATTAATACGATATAGGAGTGTGTGTGTGTGACAATTGAAGAGTAACATCTATAATGGATAGAATTTAGAATATAATTTTTTATGGTTCACAAACCACATTATCGAGGAGGTTAGCGGATAGGGTGGTTCTGCAATTCGCCAGGAGGGCTACCGATAGGGAGAGACAGGCGTTGCGTGAGTCCCGTGCAGACATTGAGTCTATTCATTTACATTTGCAGGCGGTAGAGGATCCTATGTATAGGGATAGTGAGCCGATAGGTGTAGATATTGGGGTTGAGTCATCTAGTCAGTCAGTTGTCGACCCCAGCATTGGAGATGGCGACCCCAGTGACGGATGTGGCCAGATGTCGCAGTCGTCTATAGAGATATTTCAGAGTTTGGCGGAGATAGAGAGGGAGATGATGACGGACCGCACCGATGACGCAGTGGTGCAGACAGCGGACGAGTCTGCCCGAGAGCAGGCTGAGCGAATGGTGGAGGAGTTCACGACAGGCACAACCATGAGCTTCCCGGTTCGTTGGACGGTCACTCGTACGTCGGTCGGATGGCCACAAAGGAGAAGGACGATACGTTGGCCCTGACCGTGGCTTCGTATGAGCGCAGGTATGGGATCCCTTTGTGTGAGTTCATTGGATTCACTTGCACAAAGAAGAACTTCGTCATTGGGTTCTGCTTCATGTCGCACGAGAACATGGATACGAATCGTTGGACGTTGGAGCAGCTCATTTACCTCATGCGAGGTAAACTTCCAAACGTTGTTGTCACGGATCGAGAGTTGGGGCTGATTGCGGCGCTGCGAGACATTCTTCCTAGTGTCAGACATATGTTTTGCATAGTTCATGTCCTCCGAAGATGCGAAGAAGCTGATTTCCAGAAGGAGGAGTATGCATGCAGAGTGGGGCCATGTCGAGGGGTTGATGCCGTATTTGGAGGCGATGTGGTTGCGAGATTACTCGGAGAATATAGTTCGTGCATGGACATATACAATCCAGCAGTTTGGTACGACCACGACGAACAGGTGCACCTCTTTTTTGCTTAGGAATTTAATGGCACGCATATTTTATTTACAATATATAGCGATATTCACATGCGAGTCCCACTTCTCTGGTAGGGCGGAGTCCGCTAATTTGATGTTAAAGAAGAGCTTAAACTCTGCAGTCGGTGATTTTACCCACGTGATCACCACAATCGATCTGATGATGGCAGACCAAATCAATGAGGTGAAGAATACAATGAGGCGAGCTAACACACCTGGCCGACAGAATCGCACGGCCTATGGATATTCGATCGGATTCGGCATATTGTGTCGAATGAATGTTTCAACTTATTGTTCAACATATACACGAAGATGGAAGCCGATCCGCCGTCGCAACAATGCAGAGATAGATACCGGAGGGACGTCTACGGTCTCCCCTGCACACATGAGATGCAAGCTTGTCAAGACACGAAGATACCGGCCATCAGACCGTCCCAGATTCACATTTTTTGGAAGCAATTAGATTGGAATTGTCCATATGTTGACAACGTCTAGGATAACACTTCCCTCACAAGAGTTGATATCGACATGCCGCGCATGATCACGTTGTTCCATAGTGGAGCTATGGACGAGGATACTCGTTGGAGGATCACCTCGGCATTCAACGATGGGGATCGTCCCTCGATCTCATACATCGTTGACTCCACCTGACCCCGAGAACCGTAGACCGACCCGGAGACCGAGGACTCGGCACCCCTGTCAGACAAACCCTCTAGCTTGGGAACGTGAGCGTACTCGGGCCCAACATCGAGCTGATAGGGAGGGGAGCAGGGGATCGACATGAGGTCGAGGTCGGGGTCAATCTTCATCAAACGAAGCAGATGTCGCGGAAAGGCAATGAAAAAGGCACTGGGTCCAACGCAATTGCCGTCGATGACCCTCCTAGTGGCCGAGGAAGAGGACGAGGTCGGGGACGGGGTCGTAGGAGGGAACGTGGCCGAGGTCGATCAGTGTCGGAGCCTATAGGTGACATTCCACCGACAGCACCTACGACACTTCCGCCTCAGAATCTCCCTCATGTAGCTTTAGTCGGAAATAGCAACCACTTCGTTCTGGTACGTTTCGAATTTCATAGTCATTCATTTCTTAAAGTTTCGTTTCTCTCTTCTAATGTCAACAGTCACTTGTTACTCGCAGATTTGATTGTTGCTTGGTTCACCTCTGCCGCCATTCTACACTACTTGGACACAACATCACAATCCCACAATCAACGGTTGGGACGAGCAGTTTGCGGCGAGGATTGCACGATACAGAGCCTACCGCCGTCGAGATGGTGGTCGTCCACTGCGCTATTAGTACTTTTTATTTTCTCGTGTCATTTTTCGCACTACATATATATGTTGACTTCTTCGGGCACTAGATATGTGTCTGTGTCATTTCCCGATCTGCGTTCTATGACATGTGACATTTTTCTACCCACATTGTTTTATGATGCTTCACATTTCCCACGTTAGTTCGGTTTGTTTTTTTTCCTATACAATATTCGTTTAATTTGACATGGAGCAGCCATATTCGGAATCGATTCGGGGACCGTCGGGTACTACCGCGATACGTAGTAAGCGTTGCTTATTACATTCTATACTCTTTCTTCGAACCGAAACATATCATTTACAATTTATTAAATGTATGTGTGTTTTTTATGATAATAACATTTATCTAAAACATAAATTTTTTACATTCCAATTTATAATAAGCTTTGTTTCCTCACAAATGGCTGGGAAATAACAAACTCCCCACTCACCGCATATGTTGGCGGTGAGTGACGTGTTTGGTCAAGTCCGGTCCGGCCACCCCCAGTAGAAAAATGGGTCATTCAAGATCCACCGCAAACTTCTGCGGTGGTGTTGAAACTGAACGGGCTGGCCCATCGCTAAGTATGGTTGTGAGTCTGTATACGCCCCGACCCACCGTAAAGTATTGTGGTGGCTCACCGCAAACCTATGCGGTGGGATCGTTGACTGTCATTAAAACCACCGCAAATCTATGCGGTGATTAGCGGTGGAAATAGTAAAAATTAGCGGTGAAAATATTATCACCCATTGATATTTGACATTGACATTATACTCCCTTTATTTTATACGCAGTATACTCTTTTATTATTTATATATCTTTTTTTAATAATAATAATAAAAATTATATAAAATATTACAGTAACATTTTAATTTTATCATCCTAAGAAAACATAGATTTGTGTAAAAGAAAGGAGTGTAACGGCTCGGGTTATACAACCCGGGTTACATTTCGAAGGAGTGGGTATCTTCGTTCAGATCTTACAATCCAAGTACAGGTCGAATATTTCAAAACAAAGGGTTTAGAGTGCAAAGAGGGATAGAGCAAGGTCCGTTGGAGACCCAGTGTTAACACACATGTACCTGTCCTATATTCTAAGTCGCGGAAAACATTTAGCTTCAAACCAGGGAACAATATAAATTTGACACAAGGTGACACAGTGGAGCCGGGCAAAAACCAAAATATTAAAAGTTTAAATACCAAAATACCAGAGTCCACGGTTAGTCTCTCTATATGCGCCCATAGCAAACCTCATCACGTCAGCATGGATCAATAAATTACCCAAAAGCATGCATTTATACCTAAAAATTAGAACGAGGAAAGGAGTCAACTCATCTCATACGTACTCATCGCCAGTGGCGGATCCAAGGGTGGGCGACACCGGGCCGTCCCCCCACCCCCGATCCGAGAAAAAAAATACAAGAATATATAGGCTATGTAAAAAATTGAAGGGTAAAATACAAATATCTTTGGTGGCTTAGTGGTTAAGCCCATCCCTTTTTAAATAGAATTCAATCAACCATGGTTCAAATCTCACCAAGCACATATTTTCATTTATTTTTCCTCAATCCATTTTTCATTCTTTTAAAATTCTTATAATTTATTTGGTATTTTACAATTAAATAATAATAATTTTTTTTACAAATCTAAGATATTCTCTTTATATAATTTTTTTTAAATAAAATTATTTCTAAAAAACATAATATAAAAATTATCTATAAAAATTTGTGCCCACCCCGAACAAATTTCTAGATACGCCCCTGCTCATCGCATTATCTCATCATACTTCATCATATACTATCTCAACATCTCATCTCCATATCTCATCATATAATGACATATATCAACATCTTACACAACATACACATACTTCTCATCATCATATAATATTTCATGCTTCCATACTTAAGAACATTAACAAACGTATCATGCTTTCATAACTAGTAACACATATCAAATAGTTATGCTTCACAATTATTATCATACCATAACATCTTCATAGCATGTTTCACATAACTTGCACACATTCAATTCATCAAGCCATTCAACAAGTTAGCCCAATTAAGGATCCCCCAATTTAGGTCAAATTCATTTCCAAAAACAGCCTTTCAAATAATCAACCAATTTTCGGCTCATGAAGTCATTTTGATCAGGTTTGCCTCGTACATGAAGACATTTTGCCTTGTACACATCAAAGGCAATATTCATACTCGAGCAAACATCTCATGAAGTCAGCATTATCAAGAAGTTCGAAGAACTTATCAAAATGAGAAAGTTGCAAGAAGGATGTTGAATTCAGGGGGAGAATGTACGCACTACACTCTTTTTTCTTTTGATTAGGTTTTGTCCCACTGGGTTTTCCTGACAAGGTTTTTAACGAGACAGTATCACCAAAGCGTATCAAACGACATCTGTCTCTTTTTCCCTTCGTCCTAGTTTTTGTCCCATTGGGTTTTCTAGGCGAGGTTTTTAACGAGACAGATTGTAATGTTAGAGGTGTACATCCAAGGGGGAGTGTTATAAAGTCATTAAGAGGTGGACGTTTCACCTCCTCTAACCTCCCAAATTTGGCTATATAAAGGCTTGTATACCTCACTTGAGAAATACACATGAATGAGAAGTCTCCTCTCTACTCCCTTGTTCTTCCATGCCTATATTCTAACACATATTAACAATTTTAGTGTTTCTTCAATATAGATATATTTTAAAAATCTTCTTATTAAGTATACACCCAAAAAAAATCAAAATTTTTTTTAACTCCCCTTGCTCAAATTCCTGCCCCTTTGATATGTAACATCAAACAGGAATAACTAACCAATCATACAAACTGAAGGAATAAAGGTTCACTATGCCAGATTGCACCTCAGGCGACGGACCCTTAATCTTCCGTCGCCCGAGTTCACTTCCGGCGACGGACTTCTAAAGATTCGTCGCCTGAATCTGCCAAGACCAAAACCCATCTCAGATTAGATTTAGGCGACGAATGAGTTTCAAAGTTCGTCGCTTGAACATATTTTAGGTGACGAACTTATTTCAGGAGACGAACATTCATATAAATACGGTCGCCTGAATATAGGCCCCAAATGTGGTTGTCAGAAACAACTCATTTGGGCGACGAAGATATAAATTCCGTCGCATGAATGATATTTCAGGCGACGAACATATAAATGTCATCGCTTGAATGATGTTTCAGGTGACGAACATAGATTTCCGTCGCTTGAATGATTTTTCAGGCGCCAAGATTTTCCGCCTAAATTTTTGTGAATATTTGAAATACATTCAGGCGACCAATATTTATTTCTAAGTTCGTCACTTGAGAACTTATAATCTTATTATATTTATAATATTTTAATACAACCATATTCATTAGGTAATATTCATAATATTTTTATAAAACAATACTAAACTATTTAACTAGAGTAATATTTATAATGTTTTTATACGAGTTCATGTATTTGTTAATATTGGAATCTGCTTCTATCGAGTGAAATTAAACAATCAGCCAAATATGACTACGTACGTACAAAGCGCATATATATATATATATATATATATATAGTAAATTATATGATACACGTGTACTTAATTTTCACAAACTATAATAATTAGCATATACTCCGTTCCAAAATAAAAGTCGTTTGACTTTTCTACACGCATTTTAAGGAGTTAAAAACTATATAAAATATTATTTTTTTAATGAATTTGTTTTTATAAGTTTATACTTATGAATACCGACTATGAAATTATTAAAAAAAATTGATTAAAAAATAATATTTTATAGTGTTTTTACCTTATAAAAAAGCACGCAGAAAAAGATAAACGACACTTATTTTGGAACGGAGGGAAGAATACAAATAAAAACACGTACAGTACAGTACTTGGTCGATCTAATTGAAACACAGACAACCAGGTATTTAATTAACTCGAAATATAAAACAGGAATAAGCGAACAATACAATATACAAACACGTACAAATGCACCCGATCGATCGATCGATCAATATATAATTCATCGATCAGTCTTGGTCTGCATAAGCGGTAACGTCGCAGCCCATAAGCCTGATGGTTTTCAGCTTCCTGATTCGAACTTTGAACTTGATAGGCTGATGGGGTTCATAGCAGAAAGTAAGCAAGTCGTTTGCAAGTAAACCGGTGTGGAGGACAAAGGGGAGCCATGAGGATCTAACAAGCACCGGCTTCGAATGAAGGCCGTGCCTGCGAACAGAGCAAGTGAATGTCCAAATCCTGTTGGAGGAATCCATGGCCTGGAAACACACTTGATTTGTGCCATTAAAGGGAGGGAGGAAGCCAAGGCTCCTAGTTGGCCATGAAAGCTGGCTCCCCACATCGGTGGGGGTCACAACTTTTGAGAACACTTCCATAGTGTATGTGCTAGTTTGGGTTTTGGGGTGGGGCGGGGAAGGGATGCCCATTGTGGTATTTAGATCCGGATATTGCTGTTATTTATGCCGGGCGTGTGGTATTTAGATCCGGCATAAATAACTATGTGTAAAAAAACACACAATTATTTATGTCGGGCGTGTCATATTAATATCCGGCATAAATAAAACACCCCATTTTTTATTACATTTACCTATACCCCGGAGATACCTTTTCGAATATCCGGCATAAATAGCCCAAATATCCGGCATAAAATCTAGTTTTTGTACTAGTGACTATAGATCTCATAGCAAGGGGAAATCAACCAACAGGGCAAGAAATTTGCACAATCGATCCAAATCAACAACCTAAATCGAGTACAAATTAGCACAATCAACAATTTCAAATTAAGATTCAAACAGTAAACTGTAAAGTAGAGAAAAACATATATGAACCCTAGTTGAGGGAATGCGAAATTGAAAAATCGAAGAAAGAGAAAAGATGATAAGAAAGGGAGAGGAGGAGAAAGAATCAATAACCTGGAAATTGCACAGAGGAAGAGTTGAATCGCAACCAGGGAGAGGCGGGGAGAGACGATCTTCAAGGAAGAGGAGGAGAGAGACGATCTTCTGAAGCGTTAGAGTTTTGCCTGCTTTGGCCTTTGGGACTATATATTCACATTAAATTAAAGAAGGTTAATTTAATTAATATAGGGGCAATTTGGGTATTATTAAAAAATTATGAACATTTATTTAATTGTCAAATGAATGTGAACATTTTCTTAATTAACCATCATAAATGGATATTTCACCAAATTATTCCAAAAGAGATTGGACGGCCCTGCTTTTCACAAAACTATAATTAGCATAATAATACAAATAAAAACACACAGTACACTTGGTCGATCTAATTGAAACACATAGACAACCAGTGAACCAGGTATTAAATTCGAAATATAAAACAGGGAAAAGCGAGCATATATATTATACTACCTCCGTTCAGAAAAACTTGACACTTTACTATTCATGCACGCTTTTTTAGGGGATAAAAACTATATAAAATATCTAGTTTTTTTAATAATTTTTTTAACAACTTCGTAGTTATTATTGATAAGTACAAACTTGTTTAAAAAAATTTTTTAAAAAATGAATATTTTATACTCCCTCCGTTTCCTTTTAAATGACTTTTTCAAGTCATGCACGTAGTTTTATAACGATAAAAACTATATTAAATATTAATATTTTAAAAATATTTTTTTAATAATATTATACTTATCATCAATAAGTATGAGATTGTCGAAAAAAATATTTAAAAAAATTATTATTTCATATAGTTTTTCACACCTTAAAAAACGTGCATGAATAGTAAAAAGTCAATTAAAAGGAAACGGAGGGAGTATAGTTTTTATCGTTCTAAAAAAGCGTGCATGAATAGTAAACGACAAGTTTTACCGAACGGAGTATAGAATACAAACACGTAGACATGCATGCGGCCAGCCCTAGGGGTAATCGAAAGAGGCGGTCGCCTAGGGCCCCCTACCGAATAGGGCCCCGTGAAAAAAATATGTTATACGGAGTATATATTATATTTACACCTAATAAAATATTTATGAAAATTTATACGTAAAAAAAATCATTTGTGATGTGACTTTAGATATTTCGAGTCAACGATAAAGAGGGTAAGGTCTCCCTCTTTCAATTTTTGTTATAAATGTAAAAACGGGTAGTTTTTAAATAACAATTTATGCTACTTTAATAAATTTATTTAAATGATTATAGTATTTTATTTGAAAAAATTTGTAAAGTAATAATATGTTTTAAAGTGTTTAACTATATTGTTTTACATTTCTGGAAAAAAATATAATATGAAAAAATATTTTTTTTTACTTTTATTTCTCACTAAAAAATTCATATTTTTTAAAAGGACTTGTAAGGAAATATATATATATATATATATATATATATATATATATATATATATATATATATATATATATATATATATATATATAAGGTAAACAAGTATATTGGTAAATCTATAAATTATAGTATTTTGTTGTGTTATGCCGAGAGATTGTATACTGCCGAAAGTCCGTAAATTCTTCTTTTAGTGATAAAAATAAAATTTGAAATTTATAATAGTTAAATAAATAAAAAAATTGCATTGTTTGATTATTTTTCTAAAAAATATATGAATATATTTATTGATCAAAAGATTTTTTTTTTACACCGCCTCGAGCCCCAAAAATCTCAGGACCGGCCCTTGATGCGCGCACCTGATCGATCGATCAATATATAATTCGAATTCATCGATCAGTCTTGGTCTGCATACGCGGTAACGTCGCAGCCCATAAGCCTGATGGTTTTCAGCTTCCTGATTCGAACTTTGAACTTGATAGGCTGATGGGGTTCATAGCAGAAAGTAAGCAAGTCGTTTGCAAGTAAACCGGTGTGGAGGACAAAGGGGAGCCATGAGGATCTAACAAGCACCGGCTTCGGATGAAGGCCGTGCCTGCGAACAGAGCAAGTGAATGTCCAAATCCTGTTGGAGGAATCCATGGCCTGGAAACACACTTGATTTGTGCCATTAAAGGGAGGGAGGAAGCCAAGGCTGCTAATTGGCCATGAAAGCTGGCTCCCCACATCGGTTGGGGTAATTAACTACTTTTGAGAACACTTCCATAGTGGAAGGAGCAGCTAGCAGTTGTACGTGAATTCTGTGCTAGTTTGGGTGTTGGGGGAGGGGAGGGGAGGGGAGGGGGTGCCATTGTCGAAATAGTTATTTATACTCTGTAAATGTAGTACTTTTACATTTAAAAAATAATATTTAAAGGGTTAAATTTTGTTTAGAGTTTCCTTGTGGAGGTGTTCTTCGCCGTCCTTGCAGAGGACCTTGATTTTCAAACGCCTTTCTAGGAATGGCCCATTGGCCCCCATCATCCTTCTTTCTCTCTCCCACTCACCAGCCGCAAATTTGTGTTGGTGTTTCACTTAGTTTACCACGGACTATGGACACCATTTCGACCAACTAAAAAAAAAACACACAGTATGGATTATTTTAACCTTTATTTCAACAATAATTTTATTTAGAACTTGGAAGAGAAAATCTCATTCAACTTTCCATGTCAAGTTTGAGTGATATCCATCCCTTTTTTCTTTTTAAGTGAAATTTTTTATGTGTAATAAGAACGTTTTCTTGTATTACCCCTTTCACTGCATATGCTCCTCGTAATGGTTTCATATTTTGTAGATTTTTTTTTTACACCGCCTCGAGCCCCAAAAATCTCAGGACCGGCCCTTGATGCGCGCACCTGATCGATCGATCAATATATAATTCGAATTCATCGATCAGTCTTGGTCTGCATACGCGGTAACGTCGCAGCCCATAAGCCTGATGGTTTTCAGCTTCCTGATTCGAACTTTGAACTTGATAGGCTGATGGGGTTCATAGCAGAAAGTAAGCAAGTCGTTTGCAAGTAAACCGGTGTGGAGGACAAAGGGGAGCCATGAGGATCTAACAAGCACCGGCTTCGGATGAAGGCCGTGCCTGCGAACAGAGCAAGTGAATGTCCAAATCCTGTTGGAGGAATCCATGGCCTGGAAACACACTTGATTTGTGCCATTAAAGGGAGGGAGGAAGCCAAGGCTCCTAGTTGGCCATGAAAGCTGGCTCCCCACATCGGTTGGGGTCACAACTTTTGAGAACACTTCCATAGTGTATGTGCTAGTTTGGGTTTTGGGGTGGGGCGGGGAAGGGATGCCCATTGTGGAAATACTTATATTTATAGTAATGTAAGTGTAATATTTTAACATTTTAAACCTAATATTTAAAGGGTTAATTAAATTTGTTAAGTGTTTCCTTGTCGAGATGATCTTCGCCGTCCTTGTTAGAGAGGACCTTGATTTTTTCGATCAGAAAAAGAGGGCCTTGATTTTCACAGGAATGGCCCATTGGCCGGCCCCCTCATCCTTCTTTCTCTCTCCCACTCACCAGCCGCAAATTTGTGTTGGTATTTCACTTGGTTTACCGACTATGGACACCATTTCGACCAAAAAAAAAAAAAACACACACACATGGAGTATGGATTATTTTAACCTTTATTTCACAATAATTTCATTTAGAGTGTTTTATTTAGGGCTTTAATTAGATTTGTCAAATCCTACCCAACCATACTTTTTTCATTTGTAGATTTTACACCATCCTAACAATGGCTTATAAATAAATTTTACTCTTATTACAAAAGAAACATTTGTTTATTTAATCTAATTGTTTGCGAGTGTCCAATGGCATGGTAGTTCAAAGCTTTGAATCATATAGTAAGGTTTAATTAGTCACAAGACTTGATATAATCGATCAGAATAGGTATACCCTGTTCAAAAAGTGAGTTTGCCTTCCATTTTGTTAGTTGAGATTTTGTCCTTCTTACGGTATCTTCAAATGTGTTTATGTTCACTCTCTCATTTATAATAGGACATCTTAATTAATAATTGTCAAAGTGCAGTATAGTTGATGATGTGAGGTATATATTCTTTGAATAGTTTGTTTCTATCGATTGATCATTTCCCCTGATGTTACTTGAAAAGATTATATGTGAAATTTTTTTTTCTTTTTGTTATGATATGTTGCAATATTCATCAATGATTTTTCCCACTTAGATGCATGATTCTTGGCTTACTTTAGCTAATATCATGATATCATATGCGAAAGAAAGAAATTGTATTCTATTCTCTGATCTAGTCATCTCAAATCCTATTGTTTTCGTAGATTTATCAATTGTCATTTGTACTTTCCTTGCAAAGCTCTAATAACAAAAAGAAGTAGGAAATTGGATTGTCTTTACTTAGTCCCTTTTCTGGTGGAAAAAAAAAACATAGTTGGTCCATCATTAACCAAAATGGAAAAAGAAATAGTTTTCCCGCATTCTTCGACTCAAGAGAGGATTCTAGAACAAAAGTCGAATCTTTTTAGAACTTGGAAGAGAAAATCTCAATCAATCCTATCAAAAGTGTTTTTAATGTCAAACATGAGTGATATCCATCCCTCTTTTTCTTTTCTATCTTGATTTGAAAGAGTACTAGAGTGAAAAATTCCTTGTGCAAACGTTGTCTTGTATTACCCATTTCACTACATATGCTCCTTGTAATGGGTGCATGATATTTTCTAGAACGATTTTCAATCTATCACCTATAGTTTTGGCAATTATTTTGTAGATCATAGAGCACAAGTGATAATGCATATTTAGATTGATATTATAGATTAGTTTTAGGTGCATTTCAATTCATTGCATATATTGCATGTTTAGGTGCATGTTAATTTACTTATTTGCTCACATGATGGCCGAGTTCGGAATCTACGCGATTTTTTAATTTATTTGCAGATTATAGATTCGAGGTGGTGAAGATAAGCGATCATGAGGATGTCACGAAGCTTATATATGGAGGCGAGAGAAAGCAAGGGAAGGCAATGTACGAGCTTGGATGAGGAGACTAAGGCAAAAGATTGCAAGAGAAACACACTAGAAGAACCCCGAGGATACCGTACGTGGTCACGGGAAGAAGAGACACCCAGGGCGACCCGTCGCGCCCGCGGTCAAACTTACCACACCCACGGACAACCTGGGAAAGATAGGGCGAGCTTCCGGAAACGTCGTACTCGTGGCTTAACCGCGGTTTGCATGCGACCTTCACAACATCCGGAGGCGACTTATATTTGGAAAATTCTAGAGATGTCTCTTGGGTTTTTTGGCCGGCCAGACCTTAGGCCTATATATATAAATATATTTTAGCCTAGTTTTATTTATCTTAAAAGCATTGAAGATTGAAGATTTGTGATTTGATAAGCCATGAGCAACTAACTCGATTCGAGACTTGGTTTATTTGAATTGTGAGTTTTAATTTCTAGTTATTTCCTATCATTTGCTTCAACTTCTCTATGCTTAATCTGATTGCTTTTGTTGATTCTATTTTGATTTGCGACCTTGCTAGAATCACATCATGCTACAATTTTGATTCATTTGTATATGAAGCATTATATATCATAGCAAACATATTCTAATGGAATTCGTTATGAAGCATGAATGTGTAGGAAGTTCACATACAAGTTAAATATTGATTATTTAATTGTTGTTAGTTATATGCTTATAAATCTTGGGAATTTGTGCTATTTCTTTGCGAATTTTTAACTGTGTTAGGGTTGTATATAATTAGGAGCGTAACGAATTGTTAGACCTTGTAGGGCAAATAATCCATTTAAACCAAGATAAGAGTAATCGATAGGAAGTTATATAACTAAAAGGAGATTCGATGATCGAGTAAATCAACCAACACGTTGAGAATTCGTTTGGAGCAGATGTGTCATATGGAAGGCTACAGAGGCTAGAAGAAGTGAAGAGTGCATGTGAATTGTTTGATATTCCATTCTCTAGGAATCGATTCACTTGGCGAAAAAAGAAATATGGAATATATAATATACATGAACGTCTGGATAAAGTACTGATCCATAATGAGGCACTATTCAAATTTACGGATATTCACAATGTCCATTATGCGTTTTCCTCACCTGACCATTGCCCAATAACTATTGAATTAAATGCAGGAAGGATACCCTCGGTTGCACCATTTAAGTTTGAAAACATGTGGCTGAAAAGAAAAGACTTGAGAAATATAGTGAAACAAGCCTGGCGTGCAAACTGTGGAGGATCAGCAATGTTTCAACTCACTTTTAAACTAAAAAATCAAAATGTGGAACCAGAAAACCTTTGGTAATATTTTCCGTCAGCTAAGTGAAATCGAAAAAGAACTAATCAGAATTCAAGGTATAGTCAGTTTTCGACCTGATGATGATATAATTGCTAGACAAAAAAGGCTTATCTTGAAAAAAGATGCCTTAATTAAATTTCATAAAACTTATTGGAGTCAGCGAGCTAAATCTAAGCATATGAAGTTAGCGGACACAAATTCGGGATATTTTCATAAAATAGCAACGGGACGACGTAATAGAACGATCATTAGGCATATTACTTCCTCGGAAGGAACCTTCATTCAAGGGGAAAGAATATTAAAAAGGAAATCCAACTTGATTTTGAGAAACGATTTCGGAAGGAAAATGTTAATACTAGTAATGGATATAGTCTCTTAGATCTTATTTCAAATGAAATTAGTACCGAGGAGAATCAGGATTTGATAAGGCTTGTTCTAAATAATGAAATAAAGAAGGCGGTATTTAGTATGGGCAGAAACAAATCTCCGGGGCCTGACGGATTCACAGCAGAATTCTACAAAACGTACTGGGATATCGTCGGTCCATCTGTCATAAAAGCAGTAAAGAGCTTCTTCCTTTCAGGTAGACTTCTCCGCCAAATAAATCACACTTTTATAACATTGCTTCCAAAAGTTGATAATCCAAGTACAACCAATAATTATAGACCGGTCAGTTTGTGCTCTACAATATACAAAATCATTTCGAAAATACTCACGGATAGACTGAAGAAGGTTATGGGAAAACTGATCCACCCACTGCAAGGAGCCTTTGTGGAGGATAAGGCAATTCAGGATAATGTATTAATTAATAGCACACGAAATTTTTCACTCATTTAAAACTCGCAAAGGAGTAGAAGGCTGGATGACTATAAAATTAGATATAGAAAAAGCCTACGATAGAGTAAATCGGGATTTCTCGTTCGAAATCCTAAGAAGATTTGGTTTCCACCCTACGTTCATAAATTGGATCAAAGAGTGTGTCACAACTGTATCTTTCTCGGTTCTAATAAATAGTTCTCCAACGAATATTTTCTATCCAACGCGGGGTATTCGCCAAGGAGACCCAATATCACCCTTTTTATTCATCTTAGGTGCAGAAATCTTAGCTAGGAAATTACACAAAGAAGCTGCAAGTTCGACGAGCAAAATTGGTTTTACATTCGGTCGAAATGGCCCTCGTGTTCCCTTCCTTGCATTTGCATTTGATATCATAATTTTCACAAAAGCCTCTAATACCGTATGCCAGGAAGTGAAACAAATAATAGACGAATATTGTAATCTCTTGAGACAGAAGGTGAACTTTCATAAATCATCTTTCCAAACAACTATGGGAGTCCCTGCTTCTAGAATTCACATTTTACAAAACCAGTTACAAGCGCCGCATACAAGAGCAATGGAGAAATATCTGGGCTGTCCTATAATTAATGGAAGAGTAAACAAGCACACTTTCGAAGAAATAGTTAGTAATACGAAAAATCAGCTTACAAAATGGAAAGCTAACTCTCTCTCCCAACAAGGAAGATCAATTCTCATAAATTCTAATTTATCGGCAAAACCTCTATATGCAATGCAAAGTTTCATGTTACCCACAACAATTCACAAAGAATTAGATCAAATTAATAGGATTTTTTTCAAGAACAAAGATCTGCAGTACAAACCGCTTATAAGCTGGGACATGATATGCAAACCAAAAAGAAAGGGAGGATTGGGGTTGAGAAAATCTCAGAAGATGAATGAGGCCTTGCAAATGAAACTCCTGTGGAAGACTTTAGTAGAACCAAAAAATATATGGGTACAAATTATTAGATACAAGTACCTAAAAGAAAAAGATATTCTCAATTATGAGCCGGGAAGAAATGCATCCTGGCAATGGAGGAACGCTTCATCTCTCATTAACAAGTTTAAAGATGGACTTGCTTGGTCGATCGGTAACGGAAGGTCAGTTAAGTTTTGGACTGATGTATGGATAACACAGGAGCCATTAAAGAATCTAATAGCCAATATTTCGATAGTAGATACTAACTTACTAGTAAGTGAATTCATTCAGGATGGAAAGTGGTGGAAAGAGAAACTACTTTCTTTGTTGGATCTGGAATGGGTAAAGGTCATAATGGACATGCCCCTTCCTATCCACCAGATGGACGATAGACTATATTGGAAATATGATACACAAGGTTGGTTCACTACAGCCAGTGCTACCAAGTTGCTGGCTAACCATGAATCGTTTAACGATGATCCGACTAATTGGATCTGGAAGGTGAATACGCTGCCTAAAATAATTTTTTTTTATGGAAGATATCACAAAATGGACTACCAACAAAAGACAGATTGTGTAGAAGGGGAACACATATTCCGAGTAAGTGTGAATTTTGTGATGCACAAGGAGAAGATGAATTTCATCTTTTCATGGAATGTGAATTTAGTAAACATTTTCTCTTAAGCACAGACAAATGTTTGGAAGCAATAAAGGACATACCTAATAGTAAAGGACATACCTAATGAAAGAAGAAATGGCAAAACTATTATAACCAAAATTGGTGATTGTTTGAATAAAACAGAAAAGGAAGATATGTCATTCAAATGGTAGTCGATATGGTATTTCAGGAATCAAGTAGCTTTCAGAGGACATAAAAGGCCGACCACGAGTGAAATCCAAGCCTTCATTACAAGTGTTAAAGATGGATGGAGAAAAGCGGCGCTGTTAGAAATGGATGAAGATTGTACACTAACAAGAAACAAAGCTGGTCTAAACCGTAGAATAAGTAGGCAAAATGTTAGATGGCGGAAACCAAACCGAGATCATCTAAAATTGAATTTTGATGGTGCAGTACGTGAGTAGCTCCAGTGAAGAAAGTGCTGGATATATAATCAGGAATTGGGTAGGAGAGGTAATTAAAATAGGTTATAAGGATCTTGGGCGTCAGAGTCCTATTGTAGCGGAATTGTTAGCTTTGAGAGAAGGAGTCCAATATGCAAAGGAGCAAAGGTATCAACGATTGATTATAGAAGAGGATTCTCAGATATTGATTAATCATCTTAAGAATAATGGTCACTGTCCTTGGGAAATAGAACTTCTATTGGGGGATGTCAAAGGATTATTACAATCTTTTCTAGATATTTCCTTTTCCCATGTGCCCCGTGAGGGTAACAAGGCGGCTGACAAGGTTGCACACCTTGGTCACCTTGTTAACGGGTTGGCACTGGAATCTCACCCAGATCTCCTGAATCTCATCCGTCGGGATGCTATCGGTTAGGATTTCCAACCGAATTTTTTCCTAATAAAAAAAAAATATATATATACTTTTTAAAGAGAAAATAAAAGGAAAAATAATTTAATAGTATACACTAAATAAATATTAAGTCGAGTGGCCGAGTGAGAGGTCTTCATTGCCTACCACTAGACCTGTCATTCGGGTGGGTTATTTCGGATTCTGGGTAAAACGGGTCCCAGGTAGATCCGGGTAGACTTGAACTCGGGTTTGACCCGGTTTCGGGTCAAATCGGGTTGATTTCGGGTATGTCAATTTTTTTTTAAATAAAAAAATCATAATTTGTTAATTTTACAATAATTTTAAAATGTTAAAACTAAAGACATGATTCATAAGTTCTAATGCTTGTAATTATATACTATATCTTATCTAAAATATTTTATTTTTATTATTTCTCATAATTTTTAATAAATTTTAAAATATATAAGGTATCAAATTTTTAAATAATTTCATGCCATTAGTATTAAGCATAGAAGTGTTTTATTATTTTAATATTTTTTAGAGTTTTATCTTCTTAAAAAATGTGAGTAAAAATAAAAAAAATTAATACTATCAATAGGAGGGAGTATTATACAATACAAATAAATATAAAACTTGATTTGAAAATGAAAGATTAAGTGATTGTAATTATAAAATGTAATAAATTAGAATCTCCATAAAAAAATTAATATATCATAATTATAAATCAATCGGGTAACCGGGTCAAAATTACCGTGTCACTCGGGCCATCAAATTCAAATCCAGATAGCCCGGGAAATTACCGGGTTTTCGGGTTTGGGTCAAAAAAGAATTCGGATCAACATTTTTGAATCTTGACCCAAAATTTTCCGAGCGTTCGGATCGGATCAACCGGGTCGTGTCAGGTCGGGTCGGGTTTTCATAGGTATCCTTACCACCCACATAGGCCACATCATGTGTGACTGGAAAGGATATCTTCGCTGATAGGGACGGGAACTGCATTCAAGGAATTTTCTATAACTCTGCTTGCCCTTACAGCAGTTAGATTGAACATTTGAGCATTTACTATGGGTTCTTAACAATAAAAAATTTAAAAGTAATGGTCTTTTGGGGATGTCTATAATGCTTATACTAAATTCGATTCGATGTATAGTATTGTTCTATATGTCAGGTTGTGATTGATTTTAGGTAAAAAAAAAAATATCATGTCAAGTAAATTATAAAAACAATATGTTATTATAATTTATAAAAAGTTATCATAAACCACAATCGATCTGTATATATATTAGTTAATTAAAAAAAATGTAAATAAAAACTATTTTATAATCATAGTTATCAAAAATATTATTAGTTAGATACGGATTTTATAGTTATTATGTTATTTATATCTAAATTATTTTTGGGTGGAAAAAATATTCATATAAAATATTCATATCAAAATTATTTATTTTATATCTGCATTATTTTTAGGTAGAATAAATTATTTATATCTAGATTAATTTTTATTTTATATTTCATACACACTTTTTTTTTTACGCTGAATAAAGATTAGGTCGGGTCGGCCGCAACAGAAGCTCTTCCTAGTGCATCCTTTCGGACGAGAACAAGCAGTTCTGGATCATCCTCACACCAATCGTCGGCAGGGAATGCATGGGCACTACGAGCAAGATAGTCAACCACGACATTTGATTCCCTGAAAATATGACGAATAGCAACATAAGAAAATGACGAAATATCTAACAAAATATCCGATTGTAGCAACTCAATAGTCCAGGGGCATTTCCAATCCCCCAGTAAAGCTTTTATAACTAAGTTTCCCACTTCGATCTAAAGTTTAAGATCTGTATTTCCTTAGCGCGTAAAATACCCATTTTGAGGCAAAAGTTTTCAGCAAATACAACGGAGACATTAGTGCAAATGGCCCGATGTAAAGCGATCACCACACCCCTAGAGTCTCGGATGACAAATCCATAAGACGCCGATACGTCGAAATTTAGTTTGTAACAATTTGTAGGAGGCTTGTCCCACCTCCCGGAGCGTTGCCGACTTGCCGAGTATGGCCAGCATGATCAACCAAACGAGCGCTCAGACGAACAGAATGACAATTACCACCCAGACCAGAAGTAGCAGTAATGGAGAGATCGTCCTCCAGTTTATTTGTTTGTTTCCAACAAGGAGTACTTGTAGTATAGAGCAGAATTATTTCGTTTATAGTTACTTTGTTGGTGTGGTTAAACACTAATTGGTTTCTGAAAAACCACAAGGCCCGCGATGCTGAGGCTAGATCAATAAAAGATTTGGTACCAATTGCCTGTTTGATATCGGTAAGTGGAAGCACTGCACCCACTCCGAGACTTGCCGCAGGAGCCATCAGAATTCGGATATGTAAAGTTTGTAAAAGATTGGTCGCCATAGGACACTCAAAGAAAAGGTGAGCCACCGATTCACTAGAGTTAGTACAGAATGCACAACCAGACGACACGGCCACATGCGCTTTTTGTAATCTGAGAGTGGTTGGAAGACCATCACGAGAGATTTTCCAAAGGAAATGACGTACTTTAGGTGGCACGTCCAGATCCCAAATCCAACCACAGTCAAAAGTGGTCGACCCAGCATGTTCTGATAATAATGAGTTTGCAGAGCTGGTTGAAAACCAGCTATTATTGCTTAGACCTCAATAGAAACGATATGTCATTGGATTATTAGGCAGAGTGATGCTCATTATTAAGTCGATATCTTCTTTAGACATAATATTTGTTAAAGAGGCAGTAATTAATGGTCTATTCAACTGACCTTATGTGTTGATGAAGTGAGATACCTTTATACCCGTTAGGGCTTCCGATATAGGTTGCAATATTCTGGATTCCAATGGTTTTAAGAAGGCCCAGTTATGAGATCAGAAGTCAATGGTCTGACTGTTTCCAACACTCCACTGAAGGGCCTACTGGAACTTAGGTCTGATAGACATAAGACGATTCCACTGCCAAGATGAAAGACCCTTTTTTCTGGTAGTTGAGCAGATCGTGCCCTTTAAGATATTTATGTGAGACTACATGGACCCAGATGTTGTCTGGTTCAGAAATAATCTTCCAAAGAACCTTCATTTGCAATGCTATGTTCATAGACTCAGCATTATGGATACCAAGATCCCCTTTCATTTTATCTGAGCAGATTTTATCCCAACTAATAAGCGGTGCAGCTTTAGTACTTTTGTTCCAAAAGAACTGTCTATAAACTTTGTCAAACTCATGAAGAATATGTAAGTAAGAAAGCTTGCATTAAAAAATCGGTTTCGCACTGAGATTTGCTTTGCTAAGGACCCTTCGACCTTCTGCAGAAAAGGTCGAAGGTTTCCATTTTGTTAGTTGTTGTTTCGTCTTGAGAACGACATCAGCAAAGGTATCTGATACGTTTGAGATACCCGATCCTTCGCCTGTGGGCTCAAGATCAAGAACCCCAAACTGTTGATGGCCCGATCTTGCAATTATTCTTGTTATATTCTCGATGTTTACAATAAATTACAATAAAGACTTGAAACTATTGTGAAAGGAAAGAAAAACAAGTAAATAAAACTAAAGCAACACCAATCAAAGGCAAACAACCACGGAAAGACAAGTAACTGCGACGGCGCTGGAATGTCCGCGGGGCGGCCAAGGGAGCCGCGGGGCGGCCCGGACAGTGGCGACAGTTCTGGCCAGACTCAGCGACAGCTTTTCTGATCTAGCGACAGTTTTTCAGGATGAGTTCCTCTTTTGTGTTTGGTTTGGGATTGTTGAATTGAACAATAAGAACATTGCAAAGGCTTTTGGATTGGGAGATTGAAGAACCTTTTTAATCCTAAAAAGGGTTTCTCAATATAATCTCCAATCTCATTTTTATTCAATGTAAAATATGAGTTTAAACAGAAAATATACCAATTCTATCTTGTGCAAAAGATAGAGTTTTGGTAACTAAAGATAAATCAAATAATATAAAGATATGTAAATCTTTCCTAAGATAAGTAAAACTAAGGATAGAAAATTAACAACTTGGTGGAAAAGAAATTACCTAGATGAGATATTTTCCTTCCACCTTATTATTTCCTAATTGCATAAAATAAATATATCTAATTAATTAAAATTCGAAATTAACTAAATAAATATGTGGAAATTCGTCCAAACAGTGACAACTGTAACGATGATGAATTTCGGCCATTCTCGAGGTCGATTCTGTAGAAACCTTCAACGGCAAAGTTGTAGATCTTTTCGTCCTCGTTCCAACAAGGTATGGCACGACCCCATCCGATAAATATGGACTCCGAACGATCCGTTTTACTGAGACGTTGAAATGCTGTCAACCCATTAAGAACGAACCCAAACTTGAACAGTAGCTTACCTTGCTCCTTTTGACCTTGTTCCATGGTGGAGCCTTCATCTTCCTTTTGAGGATGACACTTTTCGCCATCAATGACCCTCGAATCGGTCTTAAGAGTTTGCCTGGATCAAGATCATTGTTTGACCCACAGAAGGCCATCTTGATCTGCATCAGTATCCCTATTAGTTTTACCATTCACTATGGGACAACCCAGATATTTATCAAAATTATTCGCTTGCGAAATACCAAGCACATCGATTGTATCCGTAATAGCAGTTCAGACGTATTGGGTGATGCTTGGAAGCTAGATTTGTGCAGATTGACCTTTTGGGCCGAGATGAGGCAGTATCATCGGTCTAAAATGGACAGTACAGAGGTGCAAGCCGAATGTGAAGCTTTACAAAAGATAAGAATATCATCTGCAAAAGCTAAAAAAGGAACCTTAACACTTGGTCAGTCGAAAGAGATGCCAAGGTCCGAATTCACTTGCCCATGATGATGCAGAGTACGTGCAAGTACTTCAGAAGCTAAGATAAAGAGGAATGAAGACAGAGGATCTCCCTGTCCGAGCCCCCTAGACGGTTCAATAACAGTGGTCGGTTCATCGTTGACTAATACCGAGTAGGAAACCGTTGAAACACATTCCTTAATACGGCTGATAAAAAAGTCGTTAAACCCAAACTTGGCCAAAACTTGGAATAGAAAAGGCCATTCAATACGGTCGTAGGCCTTTTCTATATCCAACTTCAAAGCAACCATCCCCGTTCGGCCTTTCTTAAGTCTAAAAGAGTGCAAAGCTTCATGAGCAATAAGGATATTATCCTAAATTGATCTCCCTTTTGTAAAAGCTCCTTCAAGTGGTTGAATCAGTTTGTCAAAAATCTTGGTTAGTCTAGCAGAAATAACTTTTGCTATAATTTTGTAGATCGTAGAGCACAAACTGATGGGCCTGTAATGGTTGACCAAAGAGGGATCATTACATTTTGGTAGTAAGGTAATAAATGTATGATTGATCTGCCGTAATAGTCTGTCACTGGTAAAAAAAGGCTTTACTGCCTTCACTACATAAGGGCCCACTGTTGGCCAGAACTTTTGGTAGAAACCAGCTGGAAAACCATCTGGGCCTGGAGCCTTATCTGGGCTCATAGAAAAAACTGCTGCTTTAATCTCATTGTTGGTCACGGGTGCTGAGAGCATTGCATTGTCTGCTTAAGATACCAAGGGCGGGATAACCGCTAAGTCTACGGACAGATCAGGCCCACCCTCTGAAGCTGACATGAACCGTGATTTGAAATCTTTTACAAACTCTTGTGGATTAATATGAAAGTCCGCCGACGACTCACCATTTGGAAGTGAAATAGACTTGACCAGTTTCCGGCCTCATTTGGTCATAGCTATCTTGTGAAAGTAGCTGGAGTTGGAATCATTCAATTTGGCATGTTTTACTTTGGCCCTCTGGCTCCAACATACGTTCTCTCTTGTTTAGCAGTTGCTTAAGAATTTGAATATCCTTTGTATTATAATTGGTCATTAACGAAGTTTGTAATTGAAGTAGCTTTTGGTGAGTGACCTGAATTACGGAAATCTGGTTTCTCAAGTCTTCTTATGCCAAGCTTTGGAAAGCTTCTTTAGTAACTTTGCCTTTTGTACCAGTTTGAACATAAGTGAACCCTGTGAGTCCAAATGCCAAGCTTGAGAAACCAAATTTCTGTAATTGGCTCTGGAAGCCCAAGCCAGTTCAAATTTGAACGGTCTATTTTTTGGATGGATATTGTGGCGGAAATCAGTGGAAATCAGTGCATGATCACATCTTGTGAACGGATAAATCTGAGTTCGAAGTGAATCAAACATCGTCAGTACGTTCGAATGGATCAGTAGACGGTCCAGCCTTTCAAGGCAGGTAACTACACCATTATATTTGCGTTTCCAGGTAAACTGACCACCATACAATGGTACATCGAGCAAGGAGAGGTTACTCTTTAAGTCATTTAAGCGATTGAATCTCGCAGCTAAAGGATAGACCCCTCCTAGTTTGTCCGCTGGGGCACTAATTTCGTTTAGGTCCTCCATGATACGGAACGGAATGAGTAACATTTGGATGTATAGTGAGATAGATTCCCAAAAGGTTGATTTTCGTCGTTTGTCCGGTGGGGCATAAACTACCAGGAAAGCAACACTCTGATGGGTGACATAGTCCGAATAATTAAATGGATGAACCGGTGGTGAACCGAAATGAGTTCTATAGAACCTTGGGAGGAGGGGATATCCTTCAAAAGTAAGCAAATACCACCAGAAAATCCCAAGGACGGGTCAAAACCGATGTTTTTGAAACCACATTTCCGCCAGACACATTCACGAAGAACTTTATTTGTCTTGGTTTCTAGCCGTGCTAGAACATTGATATTATTGTTTTTACAAAAAATATCGACATTTGTTCAGAAGTTATGGCTCTGGGTACCTAGGGGGTTCCAAGAACATATATTCATAGAAACCGCTTTTGACGATCTGCTTGAACTAATTTAAGTCGGTGATTAACCAAATGGTAGGTAAGAGATTCAGAAAACACAATCATACCAATTTTCATGTTTTGTAAAAGTCTAATTTCGATTTGGAGTTGAAACTTAGATATTACTAAACCCCTTTTGATTGTGGTCAAACCTTCGTGAGAAGAGAAGATGTCCGGTAAGGACCACATATGTTGGTTGGTGAAAACATAGGGGATTGCCCTGTAATAGATACCATGAAGATGGATCGAATCACTGCTTACAACACAAATTACATATAAACAAACACGAATTGGGACATTCATATAGTAGCACACCCAACCAAAGTTTGGAAAATATAGATTTGGGAGAACAACATACAAGTAAGATTCAACCCAAACCTAGAAATAAGCAAAAATGAAAAGGAAGAAGGAATCCTTAACACAATAACCCATCAAAAACAATTGTACATTCCAACACTGCTTGAACGCAAGCTCCATGACATAGAGCACCAGGAGTCGATGTCGAGCAGAGAAGCAGCAGGTAGAACTCCCGCAGGAATGAACCAAGAGCACCACCTTGACGACAGTGAACCTGCAAAACCCAACACACAACCGAGAGAAACTCGAAAGCAAGAAAAGGGTAGAAATAATCGAGAGCTTAATGCCAGGGTAATGGAAACAAACATAAACAAACGAACACAAATGTTGATTGAAAACATTGGCCACAGTCAGCACTGATAGAACATAACAGCAGGAGCAACTATGAACGTATCTAGCAGAAAATACAACACACAGCCGAGAGTACCTAGAAAGCAAGAAATAGGTAATAGTAATAGTGGAAGTAAAGTCATGGTAATGAATCCAAACATAGGCAAACGAAATCAAAACCTGATTGAAGGCAGTGGCCGAAGTCACGATCGATTGAACACTACAGCAGAAGCAAACTTGTGCATAATTAGAAGAACTTAAGAAAGGCTTGGAAGCCATAATCAAATGTAAGATGAACAGAGAGGAAAAGAAAGTTTCCAACAGTAGAAATTTGAGATCAATGAGGGGTGTAGAATAGTTGTGAGCTAAAGTGACTTGTAGAGGCTTTAAATAAAAATCACGCTTGTAAGCCGAGATAGTAATTGAGTGAAGATTAGGGTGAGAGAGAACTTACAGTGATTCTTAATTGAGGATTTGTTTGAAACAAGCAAAAGATAGGCACAGGAGACCAAAACCACCACCCAAACCACCGTGAAAAGCGACAACCGCCTACCGGCAAAACCAAGCCGATCCCATCCCACAAAACAGAGCCATGCAGAAGCCAATAAATCTACTCTGAAGACGGATCTTGTCTTAAAATGCACGAATCAGGAGGTACCACCTCCCAAAATTTCACCTTTCGCAGGTATATGGAGGCGGAAAAATTGGTAGGGGATTTGGTGGAAATCCGATTCGACAGGTGAGGTAGGAGAGAAGAGACAGCATGGCTTTTGGGAGAAGCAGAGGGATCGGCTATCGGCGGTTGCAGATGGGCGGCAAGGCGGGTGCCAACGTTGGTGGTGGGCGGCTTAGCGGCCTGAAGGGGAGGGAGAGAGAGGCCCGTTACGGCGCGTACTCTTTGGAGCATTTTAGGGTTTTCCATTTAGGGTTTTATATTTCATACACATGTCACTTTGATCGTTATTAGTTTCATTCTCACATTGTAATTCAAATTAATTATTTTTAAAAAGATTTTAATATGTTTTTAAAAGATATTAGATATAATTTTAAAACATTTATTAATATATTCTTGCGTGACATGCGTAGTAATAATTGTGAGAATAAATTTATCAAACAAGTCATTTTTTGGGCCTAAATTAAAAAAACTATCAACGGATTGATTTTATCGGTAAAAAGTCCATCCCAGCAAATCCTAAAACTCCTCCCTTTGTCTATCTCACTCCCCTTCTTTCTCTCGATATATCTATCTCTTCCTCCCTCAGATCTCTGGCGTCAGCTTCCTTCCTCGTTTTTCTTCAGCCTAACCTGGTGGTCATGACCGGCAAGGAAACAGTACCGGGGGCAGGGGAGAAGAACCGGGGGCAGGGGAGAAGAAGAATGGGGTTAGATCTGGGCGCTTGAGCTTCAATTCGACCCTCGACGGCCGCCAGTTGCGAAAGCGAGAGGGAGAGAGCAGGAAGAGGAGATCTATGCCAAGCAGGGACGAACCCAGAAAGTTTTTATCGGGGGTCACCATAGTAGTCGACAATAAGATCGAGAAAAAAATCGCAAAACACAACGTGATCGATAGTACAAACTAGTGTCAACCTATGGTTTCGAAAATACTACAAATATATATAATACGAAAATAAGGATAAAAAACAAAAAATAAAGATATAAAACGCAATAAATAAACATTGCATTATTAACATGTAATAATGTATAACTAGATATAAAAAATTTAAACTTGCATAACTTCTTACCATATTCTCAAAATAAGTAATATAACCTATGGTTTCGAAGATTTCGAGATGAATTATAATATGTGAATGTCAATTTAAGTAAAATATTAAAGTATTATAGTATGTTGAAAAAAAACTAAAGTGATTATTACTACTGTAATTTTCAAACATTCCTAACTTTTTACTCAGATTCCGGATTAGGGTGTATTATACATCAAAATGAAGTTATCGACGAGGAGAATACACGTAGATAATTTTTCGGATGAGTAGGGGTCACTTGACCCCCCTAGGTCCGCCTCTGCTGCCAAGGTCTCTCCGTCGGCGGCATTAGTCCAAAGGAGGGAGGCCGGCGCCCGATTCAGTCGGATCTGGACAGACAGAGAGCTAGAGCGGAGGGAGCATTACTGACAGCGCCCGCTTCAGATCCCTCCACCACTACCGCTGTTCTCCGGCACCGTCCCCTCCCTTCAGCCGCCACCACCAGCCTCCATCGCCGCCACTACAGCCCCCCAGCAGTGCCACCATCTTCCTTTCCTCCTCCACCCTTGACGCTGAAAAGCACCGCTGCAATCCCTGCTTCTTTCCGAGCAAACCAACGCCGATGGAAACTCCTTCTCTCCCTCTTCCTCTCCGAGCAGCTTCCAAGACCACCATCATGCCGCCATTGATGCCTCCGAGCAGCAGAAGTAACCCCCGAGCCACCGTCGAGCAAGCGCAGCTCCACCTTCTCCGCCTTCCCCTGTTCTTCCGTTCTTGCATCGGTAAGCCTCGTTCTCTCTCTCTCTCACCTTCAAACCAAGAAAAGATTCACCTTTCTCCTCGAACCAGGTCTGGGAAGCAATTGGCGCCTCCGACGAGCCTCAAAGAGCTCCGGCAAACCTCCGACGTGCCCGAATCTCCCGCGGTGAGCACCCTTAGACCTTCTCTAATATCTCGTTTCGAATCCTTTTGTGCTTCCATTTTTTTTGGGTTTCCTAAAATAACCGGGGAGAGATCGGGGGCTTGCGAGTGCTGTGAGGACGGGAACGGTGAGAGAGCGAGGGCCGAGAGCGGGAGAATGAGAGCAGAGTCGCGAGGGAGAGACAAGAGCGATGAGCGAGTGAGGGAGAGACCGGGAGAAGGAGCTCCAGCCCGCCGGCGGGGCCTCTCTTCCTTCTCCGTTTCGAACAGGAAGCCAGGAGAAGCCGTCGGATTTCGCTTTCGAACGGAAGCCAGGAGAAGCTAGATGAGGAAGAAGACCACTGTGGGTCCCACTCGCCACATCACTGCCAACTAGACGTGGGCCCCTCTTTTTAAAAAAAAAGGAAAGACCTTCTGCTTGTTTGTTTTACAGAATAGAGATGAGAGGTTTAGGATAGTTTGGGCCTCTTTTGTGGGTTGAAGTGGTGTTTTAAAGGCAAAATGATTTTAGGCCCATTTTTCTCAAATTCAGATTGAGGTTTTAATAAAAAGAGGGTCGGTTTTGGTACATAGTAAAATAAAGGGGGTCGGTTTGGTAATTTATAAAAATAAGGAGGGTTGATTTTGGATTTTATAAAGTTGGGTTGTTAATTTAAAAAGGGGTTGACTTATTAAATGAAAATGGTTGGGATTTTAAAAGATTTAGAAATATTTTATGAAAACTTTTAAAAGAAAATGGTATTTGAAATATTACGTAATATTATTGAGACTAAAAATATAAAATATTGTTTTGAGATCTAAAGATAATATTATGGTGATTTAAAACAAATATAATATTATGAGACTCGAAAAAGGAATTTGACGAGCATTTTCAAAAGGTCGGAATTTCTAACTATTGGACTCGGATTTTGAATCGGTTTTCGAGATTAGCTCGGGAATTATGTGCTCGATTACTAACTAGCATAATTGATGCGAATGATTGTCTAATACCATGATTTATGTGGACTAATGGCATGATTGGTTGACTAATAGCATGATGAAATGTTAAGATTCTTTATCGTTAACTTATGCTTTTAAGAGGATATGATGAACTCGAGTTATGTGATGTGTTGATATATGATTATAAATATGATGTGATGATCTCTTGATATATGTGACATGTGGATTATTATTGAAGATATATTGTGGCTGAATGGAATGATGAGAATGATATGGTCTCGTGGAATGTGGCAATATGTTGAATGGTTGAACTTGACGGAATGATGATTGCGATATGATTGCTATTCCCATTGAATGATATGCTTGAGTGCTTGGATGATTAAACGTAGACTTATACATATATGTTCTGATGTGTATCTAGGTGATACTTTGCGATTATGAATGATGTATGCCGGATCTTCTATTATGTTATTCTGCATAGCCAGGTAAGTTCCTATATGAGCTTACTCATATTCGAAAAGAACTCCCTGCTTGTAGCCATGTGCGTACAAGGTGTTCATACGCATATAAAGCATGCCATGTAGTATCCTACTAGGGTTGCACTCAGGATTGAGCATTTGTTTACTCATTGCGTTTGTAAACAAAACGGTCGTTATCTGTGAAGTAACTAGAGTCTTTGCAAGGGTCATAGTATGCCTGGTATACGAGCCTACGAGCTCGAGTATATATATGTGCTCAAGCTCGGCTCGCGAGCAGGGTGTAGAATTCGAGCTCGACTCGATGAGCTCGTTTGTCGTCGAGCCCGAACACGAGCTCGATAAGCTCGATTGGACTCGTTACTTGCTCGAACTCGGGCTCGATGAGCTCGATAAGCTCGATTTAATTCAGAAACTAATGTGAGAAACATTAAAGTTCAACAATTAACGCAACAAATAGAAATTAAAATTCAGCAATTAAAATTCAAACATTACATCAACAAAGTGAGCAACATTCCAGCAACATTCAAAGATTCAGAATTAATTCAGCAAACAAAACCCAATTGGAATTGAAATTAAAGTGAGCAACATCCAGCAGCAAGATTCCACACCATCTTGAGGGAAACAACAAGATTCCATCAACATTATAGCTACATCAACATTACAACAGCAGCAAGATTCCAACAACATAACAACAACATTACAACAACAGCATTACAGCAGTAGCAGGATTCCAACAACATCAACGCAACAATTAGAGAGAAAATAAGTAGAATCATATAGCTAAAATTCAAAGTAAATAAAATCATATAACTAAAATGCAATAAAATGAGAGATAGAATTACCTTAATCTCAATCATCAATGAATTGCAAAACAAATCTTAGTCCAGAAAGTGCTTGACTTACTTGGTCAATAAGGGACATTATCTCCACAAGTAAGAAACTCAACTCTTTGTTTCTTTATCCAATAAACTGGTAAGATGAAGCAAAACAAATCTTAGTCTAGAAATCAGCACAACTATATCAAACTCAACAATCTCCCTTAGCAAACCACAAATCAAACTGAAAACCAATAAAACAACAATAACAAATTCACTAAAATAGTTTTACTGAAATGGATCTGAAGATCAGTACCATAGTAGAGTTTGAATCCATAACAAAGGCATCATGATCTCAAGATCAGTAACAAATTCAGTAAAACAATTTAGCACAAAACCATAACAAAGGCATCCTAATTTAAAAATGGATATCAAGATCAGTACCATAGTAGAGTCCGAATCCATGAACACCTTCGTTTTAAAGTGAGACAAATACCAATATAACACCAGCAAGGGAGCGAGCGATATCTCTGGCGAGGTGGTTACAGATCCGGACAGATCTATGGCTATGCGGCCAGATCTATGGCGAGCGAGCGAGGCCAGAGTGAAGGAGGCGCCGGCTCCGAGATCCATTCCATATCTGTTGACTTAGGTTAGCGATTCCGGAATTGCTTTCTGGATGTTCATGAAATAAGTTTTTTGCTCCTCCAAATCAACATTTAATTGTGCTTGTGCAATGTATTTGCTTGACTGCTGGTCGATTACTTTGTATTAGATTTAAATGTTGATTACAGTGTTACTGATTTCAATGTATTTGCTCAAAAAAGGATGGCCTTCGCTCTCAAGTACAAGCAGAAGAAGGGAGCGAGGTACTGAGCGATGCTCTAAGTCTGCAACCGGAGCTTCGGAAATGGTATGGGTTGTGTTGTGTATCATATTTGATGCTTACCAATATTTCCAAGTATTCCATTGATATCTTATAGGAAGACAAATGGTTTCCAATTGTAAAATATATGCACTTCTTGAATTTATCTGGTGTCCTGATCAAAGCATAGATGAACAAGGGTGCTCCTATACAGTACATGGCATAATCATTTGAATCCTCATTTCTTTACATACTGTATTGTTTCTTATCCATGGGCTGATTTATACTTATGTGGAATTAGGTCGTAGTATAGGGAAATCATGGATATGTGTTTCAAATGTAGCACTCCAATTGATGGACATAAGGTATTTGAGGATTCTGTGTGGAATCCACGAACACATTAAGCACCAAGCTGAAAAATCTATTGAACCAACAGATCCACAAATCAAACTGAATCCAGTACATTCAGACTGAGAACAAAAAGGAAATAGAAAAAACCATTGGGGAGGGGAGGAGAAAGAGTAGAGGAAATTGCAGAGGAAGCACTCACCGGTTATTGACGCCGGAGAAATGGAAACACATGGGAAGGGAGAAGAAAAAGCAGCTCATCGGTTCGGGATGAAGGTTGTGCCGCTCCCCCGCTGGTGAGTCCATTGCAAAATCAGATCTGCAAAATGGAAGCACCAAATCGAAGCATCAAATGAACAACAAAAACCAAATCAGATCTGCAAAATCGAAGCACCACCGGAGAGAGGTTGCACCGCCGAAGTCGAAAATTATCTAAATCGAAAATCTAAAAATCGAAATAAACTTAACTTACCAAGTACCAGGCGCAAGGGCGCTGTTTTGCAGTGAGCTGCACCACCGGAGAGACCTCCCTGGACCGTCGGAGAGAGGCGCACCTTCGAGAGGAATAGGGCCTGATTGGGCAACGGTTGATGGAATGACGGGTGAATCCGTGAATGGTGAATGAAGGCAACAGTGAGCAACCGCTTAGGGATTAGGGTTTCACGTTTGGGAAATGGCCGAGATGACTTATTGAAGCGGAAAAAACACACATACAACTTGAGGGCAATTTTGTCAATTCAAATGGGGTACGAGCTGGCGAGCTACTCGAGCTCGAGCTCGGCTCGAGCTTGATTCAAGCTCAGATACAGGCTCAAACTCGGCTGATATATATATTCGAGCGATTCCGAGTCGAGCTTATTTCGAGTCGATCCCGAGCTACTCGGCTCATGTATTAGGCGTAGGTCAAAGGACGGCCCAGTCTCACCGGGTCCGTCCTGAGTCAATCGATTCATATGGAACTTCCTTTATATATATTATGAGCATGATTGCGAAAGTTGCATGTGGGCTTTATTTTTCTTGTGGTTACGAATTGCGCTTGCGGGCCGCCTGATTATAATGGAATGCATTCACGAGTTGGTCAGCCTCCGCTCTATCAGAAGGGGGTGGAGATAGGAGAGGGATATACCACTTGGTATTCGGTGTTAAGGCCTTATTATATTTATGCACTTGATTTTAGGAGTATGTTAGTGTGTTAATATTCCGCCTTGTATCTAGAAGCATCTTTATTAGGACTAGCGTGTGTATGTGTCTCCTTGTTTGGGATTATATTGCGTAGGGCTTCGATCTGACACCTCCCCGCGTACATATTTTTTTTTAGGTTTGTTTTGTAGCATGATTGTTCCTTGCTTCCGTGAGGTGGGAACTCTCTTGGGCGATTGCGAAGAAATGGTCTAACCCCACTAACATTGTCTATTAGATTTCGATAAATACGCTTATTGATTTGGTTTTGACTCGGCTCTGTCGTGGCACCCTCTTGTATTACACCTTGATTCCGCTATTTGCATGACTACTGGTTTTCTACGCTTAGACTTACGATAGGTACAGGGGACTTCCCCGGGGATTCCAACGATCCCTTTGAATTTTGGGTATGAAATCCAACTTGAAAATGTTAGAGTAGAATTTCAAACCTTCAACCTGTACTCGGGTCGCAAGATCATAACGAGGGGTTTCATCCCTCGAAACGTAACCCGGGAATCATAATCCCAGACCGTTACAAAGAAGGCTCATAATCTGAGCAAGCTGTGAAGGAGAAAAATTAGAGCTACTACCACTCGTTGCAGCTACGTTGCCAGCAAACTTATCTCATGCAGGCTTCTTGTCTTTATCCTTGTCATAGCCACCTGGAAAACCAGAAAGAAGCATCGATCCACAGTGTGATTGGTTTTCCTATAATTTATGCAGAAGAGAGGTTTTCTCTCTCAAGAATTCTTTCCTGAACTTGCACTAGAAGAGGAGTTGTGAGCAAAATTCCCCTTTTGAGAACCTTGTGTCTTAGCGTACATGGACACAACCTCTCTTGCAGATCCACCTTTAATAAGCGCCTGGACATTAACATGTGAAGACAAACCCTCAGGGATGCTAGAGTTGTGCTTCACATCCCTTTGATCTTCCTCCTGAACCAGAAGAGAGTAAACACGATCAATACTAGGCAAAGGATACATCATTAGAATAGAACCCCTAGCATTGATGTATGGATCATTCAATCCCATCATCAATTTAATTAGCCTCTCCTCTTCCTCAAATTTCATCGTGTCATTCGCAGCAACACAAGTACTGATTAGCCTGCTCCTAGCGTTATCCAATTCATCCCAAAGAGCTTTAACTTTGATGAAATAAGTCGGAAAGGAAGCTAGTCGTACCTTTCTCAACACAACTGATCTCCCTCTTGATTGCAAACAACTGCGTTCCTCCCAATTTGTCGAATCTGGATTCAATAGCATGCTAAATTCCTTGTGCGTTTTCGTTGTATATCACACTCCTCTTGATCTCTGCACTCAAACTGTTCAATATCCAAGAAATGACCATATCATTGCATCTTTTCCATAACTGAAACCTCGGAGATCCCAGTTCTGGCTTTGCGACATCCCCGTTGAGAAATCCAAGCTTGTTTTTCGCCGACAACGCGATGAGAACCGAGCGTCTCCATTCTCCAAAGTTCCGACCATTAAAGGCAGGCGTGACAAGCACAGTGTTTGGATTGTCGCTCGGATGGAGGTAGAATGGACCGTTTGATTCAATTCGATTGTCTTTAGTCATTGCGTCTCATGTAGAAGCCTTCAAAGATTCGAACAATGGCAGCACAGGAATCGACTAAGTCAGATCTTCCGGAAGACGAGCTGGAATCAAAATCCGAGCTCTGATACCATGTTGGATTCAAGAATTGCAGTTGAGTTATTGGAGAACACTCTAGAAGAAGATGAGGAAGAAGAGGGAAATCATCAACTAATTTTCATTATTCGATCAAAATGTACAGAATATGGCCTATATAGAACAAACGATACAAAACATGGGCTAAGCCCAAACCACAACAAACAAACCCAAGTAAAATTGGCCCAATATCAAATATCAATAGAAGGAGATGACATCGGGATCAGTGGTGAGGATTGAGAGCCATTTTCACATACGCAATGGAGATGTAGAGGCATTTGGGTAGAAAGTGGAAGAAGATGTCAAAGACGAGTTGTTTCCTTACTCATGCATGATGGTGTTGTGAGAGTCTTTTCTAATGTGAAATATATTGTTGGTGCGATTTGCGAAATGTAGCCTCAATTTGAATGTGAAAACCGCTTTGAAAATATGTGAAAACCCGTGTTTGATTTGTTGTGGCGTGGTATAAAGAAGAGCACTGCCTTAGAAGTGAAATCACCCCGACACCACGGTGCAGGTCGGCTACTGGCGTCGCCCCCCAAGGATACATAGCGGCTTCTCAGGCGTACACTCGCCGTTGAAGCAAAGGAACCACCCAGGACCCAGAACGGTTGCAGAAGAAGAAGAGAGAAGGAGGAGATTGAGTTGCTCTGTATTGAAAACTGAGGCGAGACGTCGGTTTTAAAACAGAAGAGAGGACACTCCACCTCCCTGAAATCTCGGACCAAATCATAAACTGTTTTTCAAAAAGGTGTGAGAAAGATGAATTAGTCAAAACCCTAATTCAGCTCTATCCGAGGCCAATTTAATTGATGAAATTAAAACACGACGTAAAATGTGACCACACCACACTGCATGCGCGTGAGACGTCGGTTTTAAAACAGAAGAGAGGACGCTCCACCTCCCTGAAATCTCGGACCAAATCATAAACCGTTTTTCAAAAAGGTGTGATAAAGCTGAATTAGTCAAAACCCTAATTCAGCTCTATCTGAGGCCAATTTAATTGATGAAATTAAAACACAGACCGGGCAGGCGACGACGGTGGTGGTGCGCGCGTGTGGGACTCCTATCACAACTCTCAATAACCCCTTGAAAAACTTCTCCTTAAAAACAATCCCCCAACCCCTTTTGTAATCAATGTGGGATAAAAAAAGAAGTTCAAAAGACACATTTGAAAACCCCCACATGAACATTTCTCCAACAGTCTCCCACAAATGTGAGGAACTGGGGTTTTAAGACAAAAACATCGTTCTGAGCTGGTTTCATGGAGAAAGTACTTAAATGCTGGTGAACGAATCTTGAACCAACACATAGTGAAACTGAGTATCTTGTAAGTCATAGAAGTGAACGAATCTTGAACTTCCAGACTCGCGAGCTGACCTCAACAGCACATACCTTCACCACTGCCCTGGTGGTTCCGCGATCTGACTGTCAACTTTAATAATCATCTCATACCTTGGGTGCCGAAGAGTGCTATAGAAAGACAACCTTAGTCTTCCATAGAAGGCGACCAACCCTTCACACTCTCGTAGGTGATTCCATCAAGTCATTCTCAATAGGACCACCCTTACAGGGCTATGGTATCATTAAGAGCACAAGGCTCAACCTCTACAGTTTTCGGTGAATCCATCAAGTCCTTCTCAATAGGACCACCCAACTCTGGGCTATGGACTCATTAAGAGTTCTAGACTAATCCTTTCTCATACACCTGTCCTGGGAATGGGTATGGTGTATCTCAGCTCATGTGGGTTTGAGCCCCATTCCCTTAGACGATTCAAGGACCATCCTTCTGTTCAGCCCTTTTGTCAACGGATCTACCAGATTCCTCTCGGACTTCACATACTCCAAGCAAATGACACCGGTAGCAATCAGCTGTCTCACAACTTCATGTCTAATCCATATGTGTCTCTTCTTACCATTGTAAGTATTGTTGTTAGCTACACAAATATCAGATTGTGAGTGACAATATAGAGAAATAGTTGGGGTCTTATGCCCCCCCCCCCCCCCCACAAAGGTAAGTCAGCCAGTAAGCTTCTCAACCACTCAGCCTCTTGACCAGCTAAATCTAATGCTATGAACTCAGATTCCATAGTTGATCTAGCAATGCAAGTTTGTTTTGATGACTTCCCTGATATAGCAACACCACATCAAGTGAACACATAACCACTAGTGGAGCTAACCTCATCATTGTCAGTGACCCAGTTTGCATCACAATATCCCTCTAAAGCATGGGGATAACCCACATAATGTAAACCCCAATCAAAGGTGTCCTTAAGATATCTCAATAATCTATTATGTGAAATCCAATGCTTACTACTAGGGTTATGAGTATATCTACTGAGTCTACTAACAACATATGCAATATCAGGCCGAGTATAGTTCATCAGAAACATTAAACTCCCAATTATTTTAGCATACTCATTTTGGGAAACATCAATTCCAAAATTTTTCTTCAATTGCATGCTAGCATCATAAGGAGTTCTAACTGGCACAACATCAAATTTATCAAACCTTTTCAACATTTTCTCTACACAATGAGGTTGTGATAAAATGAAGCCATTTTCTTTTCTAGTTACTTTAACTCCTAGAATGACATCGGCTTCACCCATGTATTTCATCTCAAACTTAGATGACAAAAACTGTTTGGTTGTGTTTATAGCATTTATGTGTGATCCAAATAACAACATGTCATCCACATATAAACATATAATCACACAATCAACACCAAACCTCTTAGAATAGACACATGCATCAGATCCGTTTACCTCAAATCCAAACCTTAGGATAGTTGTGTAAAACTTCTCATACCATTGCTTTGGTGCTTTATTGAGTCCATACAATGACTTCTGTAGCTTGCACACTTTGTTTTCCTGTCCTGGAACAATGCACCCTGAAGGCTGTTCCATATAAATTTCCTCATTTAGATCACCATTAAAAAATGCAGTTTTAACGTCCATCTGATGAACAAGCATTTTATGGTTAGAAGCCAAAGCAAACAATGCACGAATGGTAGCAATTTTTTTAACAGGAGAATAAGTGTCAAAGAAGTCAATGCCATATCTCTGAGTGAATCCTCTTATAACTAGTCTTGCCTTATATCTATCCACTGAGCCCTCCACTTTAAGCTTCTTCTTAAAGATCCACTTACAACTAAGGGCTCTATTCCCTTTAGGCATATCAACTAGTTCCCATTTGTGATTAGACATAATGGATTCCATCTCACTATTAATAGCATCTTTCTAGAAACTAGCATCTAGTGAACTTATTCCCTCATCATAGGTCTTAGGATCATCTTCTATCATATGAAGACTAATGAACGTCTCATCTAGTTCATTTAAATCATTCAGTTCAACTAGAAATGCAGTCACAAAATCAGGACCAAAACTAGTTTCCTTCCTACGCCTTTCACTTTTCCTAGGTTCATCATGATCAGCATGAGCATTAGGCACAATAGTATTAGGCATGGATGGAGATGCATCATGAGATGAAGAATCATTAGCAGGCAATACAGATTTCTTTATAGGAAACACATGTTCAAAGAAAACAACATCACGATATTCACACAAGGTACGATCACTCAAGCACATAAAACGATATGCAGCACTGTTATCAGCATAACCAATCATAATTGCATAAAAAGTCTTAGACCCAATAGTATCAACTTTGAACGAAGGTAACCCCACCTTATCTAGACACCCCCACACCTTTAAGAATTTCATATTAGGCGGATGCCCTTTTCAAAGCCCATAAGGTGTCTTGTCAAGCTTCTTGTGAGGTACCTTATTCAAAATATGATTTGCGGACAATACAGCTCCCCCCCACATATTATCAGGCAAACCAGAACTAGAAAGCATATCATTCATCATTTCCTTTAAAGTTCTGTTTTTCCTTTCAGCAATACCATTTTGTTGTGGGCTATAGGGAGCTGTAAATTCATGAATAATGTCATTTTGCTCACAAAATTCTCTCAAAGAATGAGTAACATATTCGCCGCCTCTATCATATCTAAGCCTTTTAATCTTTCGATTTAATTGGTTTTCTACTTCAGCTGTATACACATAAAACATGCTTTCTGCTTCATCTTTAGACCTAAGCAAGTATACCTTAGTATATCTAGAATGGTCATCCACAAATGTGATATAGTAGCGCTTGCCACCTCTACTCTCAGTGTTCTTAAAATCAGCCAAATCAGAATGGACTAACTCCAGCAATTCAGTTGTCATTTCTAACACCGTTTTAAAAGGTTGTTTATGAAATTTGGCCTCAACACATATTTCACATTTGTTATGGTCATGTTTTGATAGGCTATGAATCAAACCCATATCATGCAATCGACATACAGATTTTGCATTCACATGTCCTAGTCTAGCATGCCATAAATCAACAGACTCGGCAATATAAGCAGAAGTAAAAGCATTCTCATTATTCTCAATCATGGTCTCAAGCACATACAGAAAATCAGCCCTATAAGCCTTTCCTATAAATTTTCCATTTTTGGTTAAAACCATTTTGCCAGCACCAGTCACTTGCTTAGTTCCAGCTATCTCAAGCAAACCACATGAAATCAGATTTCGGCACAGAGAAGGAACATAAAGCACATTCACTAGAGTAAGAGACTTCCCTGAGGTGAGCTTGAGTGCAACCTTCCCTTTGCCTAGCACTCGAGAGATGCTCGAGTTGCCCATGTAGACCTGGTCGATGTCTATATCATCCTCAAACTCAGCAAACATGTCCTAGTTGGCGCAGAAGTGTCGAGTAGATCCGCTGTCCAGGAGCCAATCGACCTGGTTGACCTCAGTGATCATTGCTATCAGCTGGTTGTTGTCCTGGACAACGTTGGCTTGCTGCTGGGCTGGAGCTGCGGGCTTGTTCTGCTGTTATCCTTGGTTCTAGATGTCAGCCCGATTGCGACACTACCAAGCCTTGTGGCCTGGCTTGCCACAGATATAGCAGCCGATCCCTATGCCTCCCTGTTTCTGCTACTTGTCCGGCTGATTGCCAGACTTCTTGAACTTTTGGCCTTTCTTTGGTTTCATGTTAGGCTTAGAACCTCCAGACTTGTTTCCTTGCTTGGACCTATTAGATTTCACAGAAGATCGATTCAACCAGATTAGCCTTCACAGTATCAGCAGATTTAGGCTTAGATTTGTCTTTGAGGCTGTTGTTGCAGGAGGATGGTCAAGTATGAAATAAAGATAAACTCAAGATCAGACTGACTTCCCTGTCTCAGCAAATAAATACAAGACTTCCTCCCGTTGTAGTAAGAGAAAAGTCAGGATCGAATCCACAAGGAAGCATGTCAGCAGTTCTCAGGTAGCTGTAAATTCTCACAGAAGCAGAGCAGCAGAAAAACAGAAACACAGAAAGGAAAGAAACAAATAAACCCGGCAAAGGCAACTAAAACAAAAGCAAATAACAAGCAAAACAAGAAAAGACAAAGCGAAACAGCAAATAAAACGAGGACACGGAAGCTACTCGATCTCGAGTAAGCTGTCCTCTAGATCGACAAGACAAGTGTGAAAACAGAAAACAGAAACGAAAGCAAACAACTCGACAAACAAAGCTCTACTCGATCTCGACAACAGGTACTCGAGATCGACCAAGGCATGCAAAGACAGAAACTTGAAAATCGACAAGAAACAGAAGCAATTCAACTCGACTAAGACCAACCCCTACTCGACCTCGACAAGACACTACTCGAGGTCGACAAAGGCTCCTCTATGTCGAGTACAGTAAAAGACAGAAACTTTAAAAGGGCAAATTTTCGAACCAAAACTCAGATTTTTCGACGAAATAAATCAATATGCTAAAAGACTTACAAGGCCAGGGTTTCAACACCACAACGATAACCATGCAAAGTAACACATAAAGGCACAAAAGATCACGCTTTCCATCAAATAACTTTCGTCATTAACAAATAGGCATATAGAGGCTTTCGCATAAACCCTAATTGTTACTAACCCTTATTCACATAATTAATCCAAGTTGCATTAAGATCACTTTCGCTTCAATAACACAAACAAGGATCACCTTCAACTCTCGCAAAAGAATCATGCTCATAGGGATAGAAGATGAATTGCACAAAAGATCTGACCTTTATCGCATCGCCTCACATGGCCACCGTCGGGCTCACCCCAGCCCCAGAAGTGGGTGGACTACTCACGCCTCCTCGCAATTGCGGACATTGATGTATAAAAAGAAACTTGCATTAACTATATTCAAAGCCTTTACAATCCCGGCAATCAACTTTCGCAGAAAGCCAAAACCCTAAAAACCTTAGAACTCCTAAACTTCTTTGTGGAACTAACTAATTGTCTCTGAAATTGAATATCTAAAACTGAGCCCCAAGGGCTTTTATTTATAGCCTTCATTCCCTAGCTATTCTAGGAAAGAAGATATCTATCTCTATCTAAAATTATATCTAAAACTTGAAAGGATAAATAAATTGTTTTATGGAAATAAATCTAAAAGGAAAAGATAAAACTAAATAGGGTAAGTCTTCATGATGTTGATAGATCTTGTCTCCTTGATGATAGAACTTGATGGAATCGGATAGAATTTTGGCCAAATCGACTCCTTCGCGCCCAAGGAATCTCACTTCTACTCGGACAGGTCTTCGTCGAGAAGCTGCTGGACACGGCTCTACTCGACCTCGACCACGGCTCGTCGACCTCGAGTAGGGTGGTTCGTCGACTGGACTTCCTCGGCTAGATCTACTCGATGTGCTCGGACTTGGCTCAATGGGCTCGTCGACCTCGAGTAGCGCTTGTCGATGTCGAGGAAGACTGGTCATCGACTAGGTCTCCTCGGGTGGCTTTACTCGACAAGGCTCGGACAAGGCTCCTCAGGTGCTCGTCGATCTCGACAAGCCCTAGTCGACCTCGAGTAGACTGGCTTGCCGACTAGGTCTTCTCGAGTGACTCTGCTCGATGGGCTCCGGATCTGGACTCAGGGTCTCGTCGATCTCGACAAAGGGTCCTCGAGATCGAGTTGGGTTCTTCGCTTCCGCGAGTTGCCTCTTTCGCTGGCAGCGAGTTTTTCCACGGCAGCGAGCGGTCCGCTGCAGCGAGTCGAGTCGCTGGCAGCGAGTGCTCCTGGTCGTCCTCGGCTTGTCGACCAGCTCTTCTTCTCGTCAACCCCGGGCGTGGCGCTGAGGCTTCGTCGATCTCGACTAGTGGTCCTCGAGATCGAGTAGGGCCCGGAGCCGGGTTGTTCTGGCTTGCTCGATCAGGCTCTGCTCGACCAAGGTTGCTCGGACAGGCTCGTCTATGTCGAGTAAGGTTTACTCGAGATCGAGTAGCCTTGACTCTTAGACTAGTTCCGCTGCTTTGACCTTGGACTTCTGTAGTGGTTTTCCGATCTTTTCCGACCTTCTGTAGAACTGCTGTAAAATGCCTCGATTTCTGCGAATTAAACAGAAACTGGTGTAGATTCCCTAATTTGGCAAATAAACATAAACTACACAGGTTCTGTACTATCTAAGCCCAAATGAATGCAATGTATACAGAAATCGATATAAAAGTTACTGTAAAACATGGCAGATTCAGCTCACAACAGAGGCAATTAGCCTCTTCGATCTTCATGTGACCGACGA